>QNQO01007443.1:0-32501 GCA_003290165.1 Berberis thunbergii | reverse complement strand
CTCTTAAATGCATGTTTCATGATGCATTTGTGATGTTACTTTAGGTTGGAATATGAGCATATTCAGTAAAAGTTTGGTAAGATTAGTTGCTTATTATAGGTTAATTTGTTACCTACTTGATATCATATAGTCCCTTGTTGGGCAAGGCTAGCTTGTGAAACTGGAGTGCTTATGTAATCAAATCTTTGTTGGATCCACATTTAATTTGGATTTCAACTTAACCATCCTTAATTCCCAAAGTAAACAAGTCCATTAGCAACAAAAAGAGTTTAACCATTTTGAACAGTTATATTACTTTTGGTAAAGGAAAATGCGAAGCATGCAAAAATAGATATACATATAGATTGGAGGATACATGTCAATAAATAATAATACAGACTTGTGTATCATAAGCAAGGAATATGATTTCTCGAAATATGTCAAAATTTTACGAAATATTTTCTATTTTGGAATTATAACTCATTTCACACTTTTTAATTAGAGACAATGCAAGTTGTCTTGGATTTGAATTATGACCATGTTTTGCTCAATATAAGTATTTGCAGAGGTCTTCTTACTCTCTTGAAGTGTTTTTCTCATGTATAACTAGCACAAGTACATGAGTACACAGCATAGTAAAGAGAAATAAGAGATATGAGAGAGGTGATGAGAAAGTTGAGACTGCTTGAGCTGTTTTGTTTAGTTTGGTAGTAGCTCCTTACAAACAGTCAATTGCTTGTATGTAAAGGAAATATTCTCACGACTTACTTAGTAACAAAATAGTATGACTTTAACATTCGACATGCTGTCTTCATCTCAAAGGTCAAAACCCTTCCATTTGCTCAAATCCTTCCTTATTCATTGAGGAAGTCTCTTTCAAACCTACTATTGTGTTCCAAGTTCTTTAGAAACTAATTCTTATAATACACTATACAGTTTAAGTTTATCATGTTTAGCTAACCACTTTCTTTTATATTTCATCTGTTCTTGTAAGATTGTGCATGAAGAGATCACATTATTAGTTATTAGTCCACATAACTATTCTGACCATTCTCACACTTGGAATAACTTACCCATGCAGAAATTTACCTGTGATTCAATAATCAGGTCTCACCTTTGACTGTTGATACAATAATTTGTGATCCATCAGTCCTTGAAACCTTTAGATTTTTCTTTACGAACTTTTGGATATGATGTATCTTATTCAAAAGGATGGACAACAGAAACATATAAAAAAAATAAAGAGGAAATTTTATATTTGTACGTCTTCAAAAATGAGAAAAAAAATTCAAGTGTTCAATACAACAAATGCATGAGAAGTGTACTGATGATTGTGGCTTTTGTACATGCATGGGTAGCTATTACATAGCTTCTGAACACAACATCTATAAATCCCTAGCTGAGAAAATACAAACTCATGAATGGAATTTTATGTTTACAAATGTTCCTTAATCCTTGTCATATAATGCTGAAAGTGTGTTGTTATTGTGAGAGTGGCCATGATAGTTTGGCTGCCAAAAACAATGAAAAAAACAATTAAGAACCTCATCAGCATTTTCGCAATAATTATAGGAAAATAAAAATAATGATTGTTAGCTAGGGTTAGATTGTATGTATATATAAATATAAGGAATCAATCTAAAGGGAGGATGACTTACTCCTATGAAATCTTTCCAATTATAGTCATTTGTTTCATCATCTAATATTGAAATCTCCCCAATTTGCTTCAAAGGTGGTTGAGGTGGTGGATGAGTGGTTGGAGATATCAGCTGGGTTGACCCTGCTTTCTGTTTGATTCATCGTTGAGCTCTCTGGTGAGGCTGAGACCAGTGCAGAATATTGGTATTTGCATTCGAAAATATGTACGGGCTGCTTAAGAAGTTGTCCATGTTGTTGGTTGTTGTTGTTGCGGGGTACATTTGAACTGGGTATATGATCACCAAACGAATATTCGAAATGGCTTGAAAATCATGGTTTGGTTGCACAGGTCCTGGATTGGATATATTGGAGCTTGGGGCTTGAGTAGGGTCAGGACCATGGCCTAGTTGAACATTAGCAAGTTTTGCGAATTGGGAACTCGAATTTGACCTCAAGTATTCATTAAGTAGATGATTGTTTGGAACTTGAGCTGATCCCATTAAGGGATTAAGCAACTCCATATTTGGAGTGGAACTAGTACCCATAACTTGAAGTATGTTATGTAGTAGCTGGAGTTTTGCTAGTTGTGCAGCGGCATCAGCTTGTATTCTGAGGGCATTGTCCCAAGTGTTCATCGGATTGCTTGAGTTGGCCATGGCTAATAACTGCGGTAAGTTTGCCGGAAGTTGAGATCAAGTTCTAGGCCTGTGGGTTATTGGATCAATACCCATTTGCAGTAATTTTTCTTTAAGTGTGTGTTCCAATAGTTCTTGATCTCATTATCAGTTCTTCCTGGAAGATGAGTTGCTATTTTGAGACCATCTGATAAACAGTCCAAAAGAAGAGGAGAATGAGATAAGTAGTAAGTATATATATTTCTTGTAACATGTCAATATTTTCGTATATATCTGAAAGCTCTTTTATTACATGGAACATAAAGCATTTTTTGACTTGGTGATACCAAAATATTTATGTAGAAAGTTAGGTAGTCTACAAATATATAGTAACAACTACACCACAGAAGAGTTTACATACATCATTTAGTTATATGAACATAATATATTCAAATCAGTACTGTTGAACTTATATATATAAGTTTTCGCTTGTTAATTCTTGAAAAAATACCATTGGAGAAGTTTAAAAAAAAGGTGAAGAAATATGGTAATAATCACAAACACAAGAACATATATATGTGGATCATTCAATCCACAAATCATAAGCTATATATAGATGATGTGATATACGCAAATTAATTAAGCTATATGGGAAGTATTAATAATGGAGAAGAAACTTACTTGTTTCCAAGAGCTGAATGAAGACTGATGATAAGTTTGCTCTTCTTCTTCGGTGAACTTGCCTCTCTTGATATCCGGTCGAAGATAATTAGTCCATCTCAACCTGCAACTCTTACCACACCTATTCAAACCAGCAAGTTTAGGGAGTGCTCTCCAGCTTCCATGGCCTTTACTTTGTATGTAATCTACGAGTGTCTGATCTTCTTCAGGTGTCCACGGGCCCTTTTTGAGTCCACTTTCATCGCTACTTGGAGACCTCCCCATCACTACTACTACTTGTTCCTGCAAAACATTGATTACAAATGTTAAGTGAGTTAGAGTGTGTTGTTTTGGAGGATGGTGAAGCTTCCCTTATTGGTTTTGTTGAAGTTGAGATGGAGATAACAGACTAACCTTAGATTAGCTGAGGGTTTGGAAGGAAAGAATGGATTGGATTTGTGAAGGAGAATCTAACAGAGAAATGAGGGGATATATAGTAGCTAGAGGGGCTTGATTCATGTTTGAAGATAACAAGACTTTGGTGTATGGGAGACGCATTGTCTCATGTCACACAACCAAGTAATTTTTTATATATTTTTCTAATTGTATTTGTTGATTCCAATTTTATCCACGCATTTCAATGTTATTTTTACACGTGGTAAAGATCATCCTTTACGAGCAATACACACTTCACACTAAATATGGATAGCAAGTCCAGTCACTAAAAGCCCTAAGAGGCATTTAGAAATGCACTACGACAAACGTTAAAGGCCCAAACTTCAGGCTCAACAGATCTCTTCGATTAGAGAAGAGAGATGTTACGAATGATACCAGTACTCATTGCAAGAATTTCTCCCCCAAACGACACATCTCAAACTCAATGAAGGAGGAAAACGTTGTGAGAAACGTCTCCTCTTCATCACACCTTGCATGCTTAAGTCACACACATAATTAATTACTCTAATTATATAAGGTAAATTAAAGATTTACGAATGGGAAACAAACACAATACAACTATACTCTATCTAAGTTCATTCTTTTATACAATTAACTGATTTAAACATTAGAGTTTCTTCGACCACCAAACAGGTGATCTTTGACAATCTAACCTTGTTTTACAGATCAAATCTTAGAAAAAAACAGATTTGGACACATGAGAATAGTTAAACATTTTTGTTAATTTATTATCTTTGGAACAAATTTTTATTTGTAAATTGCACAGCCCCATGCTAATGGTCTCTGTATCATTCCAATCTTATCGGAGATCTCCAGAGAAACTTCTTATTTTTTTATTTTTTTTGTATATTATCATTAGTGCTCCCCCAAAATCTCGAGGGCTTCTTCCATAATTTTGAGTGATCATATAGTCTAGACCTTATATTAATATATTTAGTTTAAGTATTTTATAATGTGGAAAACAAAAAATTGTGAATGAAAACACACATACTACGTCGGCTTTTAAAAACAAATTTGGTATATATGGCTTCCAGACTACAACTTTGATTTCAAAAATGTCGATCGATGCGCGATGTGCCACCTCTATTGCTTTTTAGGTTGGGATAACAACAAGCTGCACCAACAAAAACCCAGAGTAGGTTACAAATTAATAAAAAGGTCAAATAGGTTGAATTTATTTCACAAATGCAAAGTATGAGAAAAGAAGAAGAAGAAGAATAAGAAAACTCCATGTTTTTTCTTGATCTCCAACTCTAAGAGCACCCCCAGGACACGCAAGATCTAACTTATCTTTCATAGACTCTACCAAACCCCTAAGATTCTCCCTCATTTGTTAATCTAATCTTTGTTTATCATCATTACAAGTGGACTTATAAATTTAATTTTTTTTTCTAATGCAATTAATTTGGATTTTGACAATGATTAGAATCTTCTATAAAATTTGAAAGTGAGAATTCGAGTATTTATTTTTAATGTGCCTTAGTTTCTTACGATTGTAACATGCCCTGACATGAAAGTCAATATTTTAGTTTATGTTTGATACAATTATATTCCTTGCTTGTTCAAAAGGAAATACTTCCCACATACATTTGTCAGCAAGAGTAGTGTTTGCTTGAGTTGAGTGATGTGTGTATTGAAAAATTGTGGAGAGTCGGGTCTGAAAGCGCTGATTTGTATTTGAGAGACTGATATGTACGTGATCGGACAAATGAGATTGATCCAAAGGGTAAAGTTAGGGGTGGGTATGGGACGAGATGGACCCATCTCTATCTCATATTGTTCATTCGGGATCAGAATGAGATATATCTCATTCCATCTCAAACGGGATCAGGACGAGACGGGATGAGATAAACACGTACTAAATAGTTATCCAATAAAAATAACAAAAAAAGTTTTATCTCACATTACTCACACACCAATAATGTCAAATTTATATACATATAACTTACATCATAATAGATATTATATAAATAAATATTAAACTTTTTTTAAGAATGCAAATAAATATTAAATTTCATTTAGAATTAATGATTCAATTCATTTAGATTTCAAATAGAATTTCATCTTACATTGATTTAATTTCAACACATCATAAACTTTAATTTAAAAGAATATTTTGATTAAAATTAATAATAACAAATATTAAATAAATAAATTCGGGACAAAACGGGATAGGCGGAATTGAAAATCTCCATCCTGATCCATCCCACTCTAGATCGGGACAGAATGTGATCAAAATGAATTTGATCAATCCCAAAAGGACCCAAAAAAATCGGGACTGATTCGAGATCGCCAGATGGGATGCCCATCCCTAGGTAAAGCGGTCTGATCACATGCAGACCACCTTTCCAAGTACAAATCATTGCTCTCGGACCAGGCTCCGTAGAAGCTCTAGTGTGTCTTAGATGGTTTTGTAAGGTATGCATTATTAATTAATTGTTATTTATTTTTCTTTTAAGCAAAATATATTCTGGGTGTTTATATTTCCGCAATTAAAAATTCACTAATCTACCGTTAAACATCTTAATTCCTTCATGCTATCATCAACAAATCATTGCAAGTATTATAAACAAAAGTAATTATCATCAATCCGATAGTAGTTAAGAAAAACACTAACTAATCAAGATCCATAATAAATAGAAGAGGATGGGTTCGGCTTGTAATTTGTTTAAAAATTTGAGTTTTGACACTTTCATGGTGTCTTGGCATTCCTTGATATAGGAATGTTTCTCTTTGTATTTTGTTTCCTTTTCTTTTCTTAATAAACATCTTCGTGTTTGACAAAAAAAAAAAAAAAATCAATATCCAAGTGTGATCATCATAATATATATATATATGTGTGTGGATTATAATTTGGTCTAAGACGTCATTTTTCACTCGATGAAAAGCTTTATTTTTGTTGTTCATGATCAGAAATTTTCATCGCTAATAACCAAACAAATAGTCTACAACCACTCTATCTATACTATTGAAATTACATGGTTCACCAAATAACCACTATTAATACTTAATTCCAATTCAACATGATTTATAATTTTTCATAAAAAATAAAAAAAACTAATTGCGTGATTTGCACTCCACTGTGCATGAACATACAAAAAAATAGGTAGCGTATAATATAGAATATAGTATGTGGCTATGTATAGAGTGATGTACGATAACATAGTTGACTGCACAAATAATATCATGTAACTGGTGGCTGAGATCGATAGTGCAAATTTATAATATGCATGCAAATGTTAAAAAGAAAATTGTAAATTTTCAAGTGACCATGATATCATACAACTACATTGTAAATTCATATGGTATTACCATGGATAAGCACGTAGAGAATTTTAGGCTCATGAATAATTGGAGGGGGTTTAATATTCTAACACTCCCCTTCAGTGTAAGGGCGACGAAAATATTGAAAATTTTCACTTGAACGAGATTCATACCCACAACTTTCGAGGACCAATGATTTGATGGTATGATAAATTGCCAGCTTCTCTAAAAACTTAAATTGATACCATGATAATTTGCCAACTATCTATAAGCTTGAACTTTTAGAAAAGGCGAATCAAATCATATATACAAGCAGAAGCAATAGCGGAGTCGTGAACTATAACTATATATGTAGGTACTAATTGTACAACTACACTGTAAATTTACACGATACTATCGAGGATAAGCACATAAATAATTTTAGGTTCATGAATAATTGGAGTGAATTTAATATTCTAACATAAGATGATTAATAAAGCTCGATAGGGGAATTAGTCATTCAAAAACATTGAACTCTCTTATATCGTGTAGTCAAGGTCGGTGGCAATGGACTTTTAATTTGGTTTCAATAGCTTTCATTTGGTTTCAATAGCTTTCATTGTAGCTAGGTCGATACTCTCAAATTTTAAGCAATCTTGAGCATTCAGAATCAGCTCAATAAGTTTCACTTTCCTGAGAGTGATTTTGTAACTGGTGAGTATATCATCATCATCAAAGCTCATTTCGATAATTTTATAGTCGATTATTTGTTTAAGAAATTTCTTATATCAATTTTGATTTTCAACTTTTTTGACCATAATGTCCATTTACTAATATTATGGATGGATGTGGGTAATGTCTGCTCCCTCAAAGAAGGATAAAGTCAGTGAATCCAATGACTGAGTATTATGTATTTTCTTGTTTTTCAGAATAGAAGATAGAAGATAGGTAAGCAGACAAAGTTATAAATATATATTGATTTTAGTTTAATTATTAAGATAGCAGAATACACTGAGATCTCAAAATTGACTGTTAAAGAGGGATGAGACCACAACACATATGATACATGTTTGTAAGATTTTGTCAACCAGAATCTTGGAGGCTGTCAGCATATCCCCATGCATATATATTATTTCCCTCACTGAGTTATACAAATTTTGTATTCACCACTGCTCTTCCCATACTAACCTTCACTTATTATCAACTAGTATACAGTGATAATGTAGTTTTTTGAGTTTAAACCAAAATTAAATAATTGTTAGGTAGCTAGATTTGAGTAATCTCAATTTAATTTGGCAACGTTGAGGGTTATAATCAAGAAAAAACAGTAATTACATGTATTTTGCCTGTTTGTTTGTGTTCATATAACATATTATTACTTGGACAATGGGAATTAAACAAGGTTATTGTGGATCCTGAAACCATGATATCCTGTCGCATATTTTGAACCACTTTAATATTATTCTTTTTTATTAATTAAGTCATATTTTGATTTAACACATGTTAATATTGTTTCCTTCGCTTCCAGCACACGCTTTCGTGTCTGCGACTACCTTCCTTTTACGACGATTGAATGAATTCTGATGTTTCTGTGTATGTGCAATCACAATGAGCCAAAGTAATGTACAATTCAGCTAGATTGTCAATTTTCATAAACAACAAAACTCCAAACAAAAAAATGTAGAACTGATTAAACTTAGGATTACAACTTCTGTTTGTTCAAATGGTAACAACTAATGCAATTACAGACAGCTTCTACCAAACACCTTCAGAGTTGTTGAGGGTATGCTTGTAGTTTCCATGCATTCTCTCATTTCATTTTGGTTTTCTCTTCCCCAACATTTAAGCTCAAATGTCTCTTCTACCAAGTTGAAATCTTGCCATTGTAATGACATCACATAGCTAGCTCTCTAGATTTTTTGTCTCTATACATATAGTCAAGGAAACAAATTGCAAATAAGGAGCCCAAATCCTTATTTTCTTCCTTCCTACCTCATTGGACTACATTCACAAGTCTCTTCATAGCAAAATCATCAGTAAAAGTAAACAAGAAACTTCACATAAACAAACTAGTATTATTAAGTCTACCTTATTTCTTTTCTTTCTTCCTTCTCAAACTTGGTTTCCTCGGATTAGGAATTTACCCACTCATAAAGAAATAGATGTTTCCTTATTATCTACTTCAACTATTACCAAACAAAGACTATAGGCTTGGTAAAACTTAAATAATTTAATCTTACTTGGATTAATTAATGTTGTGTACATTATCTCCATAGAAAAATTAGCTTACCATAACCTTTAATTAATATTAGTTAGTTCTTCTTGATATCCCATAGTTAGTAGATAAATAAAACTATAGTAGTTTCAACGTGGTGATGATTTCGCTTTATAACTCACGGTACGCCATGTGCCAATTCAAAATTTTCCTACGTTCAACTCGACGACTAACTGATTATTTCATGATATGTGCGACTCTAGAAGTTCATCAAGTAATTGATATTCCTAGTTGTGACTAAAATATATAAGTATTGAATGTCGATGGTTCATATGGATAATGTTTGAATTCGACATGCAATAAACTATTAGGATTTCTTCTTGTTCTATTTCTCTGTTGATTCCAATTTACTTACAAGATTTTCTTTTTTTGAATTTACCTTTCGCCAAATCTAATGAGAATGAAATCCAATTTGATCAGATTTTTTTTTTTTTTTTTTTTTTAAATTTGATCAGAGATAATCTAGGAATTGAGTTGCGGGCTACTGAAACAGGGTAATAGATGTGATATTTTGGAGTGTAGAAGGATAGGGGCCAAGCTGATTCAAAGGGGCTTGTTGCTTGAGAATGAATTAAAAGCATGAAAGGAATTCACCATTTTGGAACACCTAATAATATCTAATAAATCATGAAACTTAAAATAATAATATGTGAATATTGTACTTAGGAACCTAGGTACAAGACTAATTTAACTAAAGTCTTTAGGCTTGGCCCAGGACAATAAGGCTCGAACGTGGAATTTTATAGCGGTCACAGGCAAGAGATTCACTCGTACGAAATCAGCTTTAGCCCAATCAAGCATTGGGTCCTGAACAAGGCCCAGTGTCGAAGAGCTCCAATAATGCACAGGTAAGATCCTATACGAGATCTCCTCTCTCCATCAAGCCCTTGATCGCAGGGGTAGTTGGGGAGAGAACACTCGCTATAAGAGTCGGATAAAGGAAAAAAAAAATGGTACGCAAGTTACACATACTGCAACTTTACATATTGTCTTTATTATTTCTCTAACCGGCATCTGACTTAAGTATCAGAGTTCAGAGTACCCTCGAACTTTACCACGGTGGTCATGGACCTAACCGCTACTCATTTTTGCAGGTTAGATATCATTGGGATCAATGATGGAGTGAAATAAGGAAATTTGACTTGGGTGTGAATTATGCAAATAAGAGAATGAGTAAAAATGTGAGAATGGATAGTGGAGTTTGACTTACACTTTTGGAGTTTGTAGAGATTTGTTAGTTATGATAAAGTTGGCCATGTGAATGTCTAAATCTTTATGTTAATTTTCTCGAGATTCGTAAACGATGCTCTTTTGTGGACTTAACTTTATGAGTCTTCAGCTTACAAATATTTTGGTCTTCGACAATGCATGTATGAACCTTCACTGAGCTTTGTAGTTGTCGAACTTAGCTTTACTGTGCTCACTTTGTGTATGATTTGAAATTAGTTCTTAAATTTTTATAAAATACTCATAATTAGATAATTGAAATTAGCAAATGTATATTTAGAGGGATAAAATATCTTTTTTATATGCTTATAAAAAAGCCATAGGACAATCAATTTATTGGCATGGCGTACAACCAAAGGCCAAACCCAAATGTGGACCCCCTTTCCAAGTAAAGCAATTGATTTAAGTAATTTAGTATGTTAAATGCCAATGACATGGAAGATTTAAAAATACGAAGTTGCTCATGATTGGAGCCACCTTTGGGGTACCAGCTTAGTGAAGATGCGTGGGACACAGTAATGCGACTATCTATTCGTGGGACCTGGGGGCTCCTGGGTACAAAGGGCATGAGGAGTTCGTGCGCATAGATTTGAGCCGTCAGATTTGATGGATGATCCAAATTTGTGAATTTGAAAAAAAATTTACAATTTTAAAAAGAAATTTCTCTCTCTACTGAAATGTCACTTTGTAGTGTATGTTGGTGAGAAGAGAACTAGATTCATTGTTCCAATCTCTTTCCTAACTCACCAGAATTCCAAACTTTGCTTCAAAGAGCATAGGAGGAGTTTGGGTTTGATCATGACATGGGATTCACCTTTCTTTGTGAATAAGTTGTTTTCCTCTCTCTAACTTCCATGCTTAGATAATCTTGGTGTTGGTAGGGATGGCAGTGGGGCGAATTTTCACGGATATTTGCCCCACCCAATTCGTTTGGGGCGGTTTTGGTTATGGCTGAATGAGTTTTCGGGTATCCAAAAAATATCCGTTCACTATTTGGGGCGGATACGGATTTAGCCATATCCGTTTAAGTGTTGATATTACAAAAATACCCTCAATCCTTTATACGCTGAAAAAAAAACCCTTCGATATCTCACTTCTCTCAATCACTTTCACTTCTTTTATGTTTTTTCAGCCTCTCACAGACTTGAGGAGCAAACCAAAAGCAAAGCAGACCCTTCTTCTCCTTCTTCTTCAAAACAGCGCTCGAAGGAGCTTCTCCCTCAAAACAACACTCCTTTCTTCTCCTTCTCTCTCAAAACAGCACTCGAAGGAGCAAAGCAGCAAAGCAGACCCTTCTTCTCATTCTCCCTCAAAACAGCGCTCGAATGAGCAAAGCAGACCCATTTTCTACCTCAAAACAACGCTCGACCTCCCTTCGAGCGACTTCGAGCAATTTCTTCTCTCTCACAGCGAAGGTCGCGAGTGACCTACCTTCTTCTCTCTAAAAGCGAAGGCCGACCCTCCCTTCTTCTCTCTCACAGGGAAGGCCGAACTCTCAGATCTGATCAGCAAGTCTAAATCGAAGCTCCCACCTCATCCACCTTCCTCTCCCCATCAGAGATCTGATCTCAGATTCTGTAGATCAATTTTTTTTTTTGCAATTTATTGTATGCTTTTCTGTAATTTTTCTCTTAGATTCTATAGATCAAATTTTTTTTTTTTTGCAATTTATTGTATGCTTTTTGTATGTATCTTTCGATTGTATTTTTTGCAATTTATTGTATGCAGAAGAAAATTTTTGTATGCAGAAGAAAAATTTTTGGGTTGTTGTTTGGGTTAAATGGGGCGGGGCGGATATCTGCCCGGGGCGGGGATGGTTTTAAAAAAAATGATAAACGGATATGCGGGGCGGTTTCGGGGACCCGAAATCCCCAGCGGGGCGGGGATGGATCCACCCCAATCCACCCCAATCCGCCCCGTTGCCATTCCTAGGTGTTGGTAAGTTAAGGGAGTCCCCTAAAAGATGGGAGGCCTCTTAAAGAGCTTGTTTGGATGGACACTATGGTAAAAGATGAAGCTGCATCATTGCTTCTCTCTTTTTGTTACCTTCTCTCTTTGATCTCTTGTTTTTTTTGTTTTTTGGTGGATGGGGTTTTATTTATGACTTTGATCCAAGACCCATGATGATATATG
Source organism: Berberis thunbergii (assembly GCA_003290165.1). NCBI lineage: Eukaryota > Viridiplantae > Streptophyta > Magnoliopsida > Ranunculales > Berberidaceae > Berberis > Berberis thunbergii. The sequence goes on along the minus strand of QNQO01007443.1, from coordinate 20,276 downwards.
GGTTTTTTAATTTGTATATTTTTTTTTTAGGTTTGATCATATTTTTCTTGTGGTGGTGGTTGTAGTACTCTTTGTACCATGTGAGAGACTAATTAATGAAAAAAAAAAACTAATTGATCTATATGTGTTGTTATCAAAATGTTCTCTCTCTTTCTCTTGCATTCTTGGTATGTTCTATTAGCATTAAATATGTTTTGTGAGCACTTTATCTCCCTTTGATAAACAATACAATTTGTTAAGGAAAACAAAAAAGATACAATTTTTAAAAAAAATACTCACCTCAAATTTTTTTTCAAGGTTCATTGTCGTGGACCAAGCCAAGGCTCCAAAACATCAGTCAAAACTAAGGATTGTGATTTCATTTTTTGAGTTAATTTCAGTCTCTTATTTTTAATAAAATTTTCGATGTATAAAGAAAAATGTAAAAAATTCTAGGATAAATGAAATATATAATGAATTTCGATGATATAAATATGTGAAAAAAATAAGATGCAAGTAAATAAATCAATAAAACATTAAATAAAGCCTAAATACCTATAATTAGAAATTAGGAAGTAGTTTCAAAAATCAATAAATAAGTAGAAGAAATGCTAATAAGAAAATTAGGGGGGGGGGGGGGGAGTTAAAAATCAATAAATAATTAAAAAAACACAGAAATTACGGAGAAAAAAAAACTACAAAATTTTTCCAAAAAATGTAACTTTTAGTAACTGGTTTTTGTATTTTTACAAAAACAAAATTTTTGAAAAAACCTCGAAATTTTTCGAAAAAATATAAGTTTTTTCTTTTCGTAATTTAAAAAAAACCCAAAATTTTTTTGAAAAATTTCACAAAAACGTAATCCTTGGTTGAGACAAACTAAAAGGTTAACATATATTCATGAAATTAGTTCACGTGTGCTTTGAAAAGTTAACTCAAACAAAGTGATGAAACCCAAAAATTTCTAGAGAGCCAAGTCAGCTCAATACCATCCGTCATTCTAGAGATTGGGTCATTTCCAACATCTTTAGGATGATGGATGGTATTGGACTAGCCTGGCTCCCTAGATTTTTTGGATGAAACCCATACTTCAAGTGTAGGTTATTGAAATGACTTGTTACCCACATCTCGAGGATCAATTGTAAACCTAGTTGTAACTTGAACACATTATTCTCGATACTAATCCACACAGTTTCTTAAGTTTAGCCTCAAACAAATTAGCGAAGATTAGTGCATTAGGAAGTTGGTCTTAAAAATGATGTTTTGATGCATGTCTCAAGGAGTGCTTGTCGAATCAAGTTAAAACTTTGATGCACTATTCCTAATGCGAATCCACACAAATTTCAATTCAAATGAATTAACGAAAGACATAGTTCATATGCAAGTTGGTCTTTATCATTTCTATATATAATTATCTTAACAAATACTTCTAACATGCTAGCTTTTGAAGCAACTATAGAGCAAGTAGAAGTAGAGAATTCTTTTGGGGAAGCTATTTGCTTTATGTTAGTAAATTTCCCAGGGCAACTTAAAATGTTTATTTGATTAGGTAAAGGGGCTTCTTATATATAGTTTTCTAGAGCTTGTTACATTCACTTTTACGCATGATAGAAAGTTCAATGCAACCAGAGCTATTTAAAGTGTAGTTTGGTTAATGATCTTAGATATTTATAGTTACATGTAATTTCTTTAAATGAAATTACACATGTTTCGTGACTTATCCTGTAACATTAAGGTTGTCGTGTTAATTCCCTTAATGTCTATGTTTAGTTATAATTCTAAACCATATCAAATGGAGCTTTCATGTTTTAAACTTCAACCTTTTGTAACATATTCAGTTACGATGAGAAGGGAATTTTTAATTTTTATTTATTTATTATTTTTTCAATATGAACTATACACCTTCAACAGGCCCTTTTTTTAATGATCGTTTAAATTAGAGGTCAAGATATGGGACTAGTTTCAATGTGTGGTATATTACTAGTCGCAAATGGTAATGATAGCACCACCTTAGTGACAATAGTTTTAAAAAAAATTGATAGCAGCAACTCAAAAAATAATTCGATGCAAAAACTTAGTAGAATACGGAACACTAATCATCTTAAGTTTTTAGAATATGGGTATTTTCTATTGAAACATGTTAAAAAAGAAAAGAAACATTACCTTTTTTTTTTTTTTTTTTTTTTTTTTTTTTTTAATATGGTTATTTTTTTTAGTAGTAAAACATGATTTTTCTTCTTCAAGAATTCCTTGAAGTAACATAAACTAAACCAAGACAACCCAACTTTGAAATTTTGTAAACTAAGCCGAACTAAAAATTGGTTGGTCAACTTGATTTAGTGACTTCTCTGTCGTTATTATTATTATTATTATTGAAGTTTTTCAAAATCATCTTTCTGTAAGTTTGACCTCTATTGCCAGTAAGGGCCTCATTGCAGCAACCTCTATTCATCGAGATTCTCTCATTGATTTCTTGTCCCAAGTATGGGGCAAACCCCTTCCTCCAGATCCCGTTGCAAGAAATTAAGAAGCTTGCAAGGTCGTTGATAGAGTTGCCTGAGTCAGTGATTCAGTGGACACCTGTTGCTCTTCCGTTTGGACACACAACTTTCTTGGTGTTCGCTAACTCTCCATACGTAAGCTCATGCGAAGCATATGAACCCGCCTCTTAGGTTGCCGACACTGAGTGATCAGTCTCCCCAACTATACCCAATGCTTTCCCATTCCCCTGCTTCTCGTGCCGTTTCAGAGGATAAAGTTGGTAACTCGATGTCTGAGTCAGCTCGTCCATCTCAGCAGGATAAAGGTAAATGTATTGTTGGGCCTTCACCTGGCAAAGGGCCCAAGTCTTTTTCGGAACATAATTTGGCCAAGTCTAATGATCAACAGACATCTGGCAATTATTGGAGGATTTTAGAAGCGGTGGAAGAGGATGTCTTCAACTTGGACCCCCTTTTGACCAAGATGTCGATGCAGGCCAACAGGGATCGAAAGCTGACAAGAAAAGCACAGTGTGACAGAGCCGCTGAATGGGCCAATTTTTCAGTCTTCCCAACCAGATCTAGGTTCATGCTTCAAAAGAGATCCAACAAATCAAGCTCAACCATCAAAGCAGGGCAGGTAGAACTTAAAGGATGTAGTGCCCCTGCTGGGCTGACAAGGGGAGAGTCTTCCAACCAGAGCCAGAAATGTTCGGTATCTCTCCCTTACCCCTCGAGTTTCGAGGCACTAGCAAAACAATGTGTTGAAGCCCATGGTTTCTCTACAAAGCTATGTGTCTCTCATGCGGAGAGTTTCTCATCTACACCAGACCACGTAGGCGCTCTACCAGGCTTCGAGGTCCCACAGACGAAAAATCTTGGTTTTCTACTCCCTAGCGCTCATACTTCTGGCAAGTCTCCAGGTTTTGTTTCTAGGGTTAATGACAGCGTGGAGCCTTCTGTCTTTGAATGTCATTCGACTCAGGAAGAAGCATCAGATCGTCCAGCTTTCAAAGTAATTGGCTTGACAGTAGGAGTGGACCTCAGTCAGGATGAAAACAGGGCTTTAGATATGGTTCAAGCTGCAGCGCATGGTACAGTATCTAACAAAGCAATGGACAAATGCAACAACCCCGGGGTTGAAGGTTTTTCATGAACCTCAAAATTCTTTCGTGGAACTATAGGGAACTCGGGAACACTGAGCGACAAAGGGGTTGTCGTAGACTAATTTCAGAGAATCGTCCAGACCTTGTTTTCGTTCAGAAAACGAAATTGGAGAGATGCTCTAGAGAATTTATCAGAAAATTGTGGGGTGATAGCTCTTTTGATTGGGCTATGGTGGAATCCATTGGCAGTTCGGGCAACTTTTTAGCTATTTGGGATGCTGATCTTTTGCAGATAAGGGAAGTGTTGAAATGGGTTTTTTCCCTTTCTATTCAATTCTAAATGATCTCGGATAACTCAATTTGGTCAGGGACTAACATTTATGGTCCGTGTGATCCTTCGCTTAGAGAACACTTCTGAGAAGAACTATATGACATTGCTGGTTGGGTGCAATCGCCATGGGTGTTAGCAGGTGACTTCAATGTTGTCCGTCATATGAATGAAAAAAAGGATACAGGAGGAGGTCCATGAGCACGCAGAAATTCAATCAAAATGATTAGTGAGGTGGAACTCGCTGATTTCAGTCTAAAAGGGGGAAAATTCACATGGTCAGATCAGGAGTCAATTGGGTTCGTCATATGGATCAGGGGTCCAAATTCTTTTATACCTTGGCAAACAAACGCAGACTGTTTAACTCCATTGAAGCTGTTTGCATGGGTTAGGAGTTGGTAGTGGATGAAGTCAGTATTAGAGAACTCTTGATATCTCACTTCAAGGAGTTGTTCCATGAAAAGGAGGAGTGTTGACCTTTCTTCTCAGGGATTACCTTCAAGTCTATCTCCCAGTCTACGGCTACCGCCTTGGTAGATAATTTTTCGGAGATGGAAATTAGAATGGGAATGGAAGAACTAAAATTTGAAGTTTCTCCAGGTCTTGATGGTTCCTCAATGGTATTCTATTTGAAAATGTGGGAGGTAATCAAAATTGATTTTCTGAAAGTTGTTGAAGATTTTAACTCGAGAAATTTTCTTGATTGGCGGTTGAACACCACTATCATTTCGCTTATTCCTAAATGTGCGGGAATACGGACAGTAAAAGATTTTAGACCTATCATTATTTTGAATGGGGCCTATAAGATCATTGCCAAGGTGTTGGCTAACAGATTGAAAATAGTTTTTCATTCAGTCATTTCTCCCTTTCAAAGTGCAGCAGTCAGTGGAAGGCAGGTGATTGATAGCCCTCTGATTGCCAATGAAATTATTGATTCTAGGAAAAAACAAGGTGTTCCAGGGCTCGTTATCAAATTAGATTTCTCCAAAGCCTTTGACAATGTCTTTTGGAGATACTTGGATTTGGTAATGGCTCGCATGGGGTTTGATTCCAAATGGATTCATTGGCTTCACACTTGCAGATCTACAACTAATTTCTCTCTGAAAATTAATGGTCAGCTGCACGGGTTTTTCAATGGCTCGAAAGGCTTGCGCCAAAGCGATCCCCTGTCTCCACTTCTTTTTACTATAGCAGCAGAAGGTTTAACTCAAATGATTCTTACAGCGGTTGATGCTGGCCTAGTGAGATGGTTTTCTGTCGAGGAGGGTAGTCCGCCTGTTTCTATTCTCCAGTATGCAGATGATACTATCCTCTTTTGTGATGCTTCCGCTTCTCAGGTTCTTGCTTTTAAAAGAATTATGCTTTGGTTTGAAGTTATTTCAGGTCTGAAAATCAACTTTCACAAGTCAAGGGTGTTGCTTATTGGAGATGTCCCTCATCTGTACCAGTTGGCGGGTTTATTGGGTTGTTCAGCAGGTTATCTTCTAGTTAAGTACTTGGGCATGCCTTTGGGGGCTAGTTTCAAAAGTAAAGCTGTGTGGGATGAGACGATCGAAAGGATGGAATCGAAACTAGCGTCTTGGAAACACAAATTTCTCTCTAAAGCAGGCAGACTAGCTCTTGTACAATCCACATTAGCTTCTATCCCGGTGTTCATTCTGTCTCTTATCAAGGTTTCATGTTCAATAACAGCCAAGATGGAACAGATCATGCACGATTTTCTTTGGGGTTCTACTCATAACTCTAGAAAGATGCATTTAGTGGGTTGGGAGAAAATTTGTTGCCCTAAATCTCGAAGTGGTTTAGGCATTCGTCAGGTGCTCACTTTCAATATTGCATTACTTTCTAACTGGCTTTGGGGATTTGCAGAAGAAAATGATAATTTATGGAGATCTCTCATTATGGACAAATATGGGCGCAATAGATGGGTTTGGGAATAGAGAACTAAGTACACTTCCTACGGATGCTCTTTGTGAAAGTCTATCTCCCGGTGCGCAAGTGGCTTCTACCCTCACACCTCTCTCCAATGTGGAAATGCTGATCACATCTCTTTCTGGCATGATGTTTGGTGTAGTAACCAATCTTTGAAGGATATGTTTCCAATGTTGTTTATCATTAACAACAATCAATATGGGAGTGTGAGCAATTTTTGGTCTAACGACAATTCCTGGGATCTTTCCTTTCGAAGACCCCTCAATACTGGGGAGCTAGAAGAGTTCGCTAATCTAATGCATCAGTTGGATAGACAAATGCTCTCCGAGGGATTTGATAGTTTGGTGTGGAAGGGTAAAGGTGTGGGCTTCTCGGTGAAAGAATTTTCGGATATGTTGGCTGCATCTCATTATGAGACCCACTCTAACCCCTTCATTTCCTCTCATAAAAATCTGGTATGGGTGAAAAACCTTTTTCCTCAGATTAATTTCTTTAGTTGGTCAGTATTGCATGAGAAGATCTTGACTAAAGATAGGTTAAGGAAAAGAGGAATCCTCACAGGGAGTCTTTGTGTGCTTTGTAATGAAATGGACGAGACGCTTGACCATTTGATGTTTCACTGCAGTTTCTCCAAATACATTTGGAGTAGTTTCTTGGCAGAATTTGGTTTGAGTTTGATGTTTCAAGGCTCCATTTTAGATTGGCTAAGTTGGTGGTCTCAAGCTAATCCTTTCCATCAGGGGGGGAGTGGTTATGGCGTAGGGTCCCTCACGTTCTCATGTGGTGTGTGTGGAAAGAAAGAAATAAAACGGTATTTGAAGGACTCAACAGATCAGAGCACTCTATCTTTATCGAGATTAGAGAATTGCTGTGGAGGATGGGTTCGACATGTAATTTGTTTAGGGATTTGGGTTTTGACACTTTCATGGTGTCCTGACATTCCTTGATATAGGAATATTTCTCTTTGTTTTTTGTTTCCTTTTCTTTCATTAATAAACATCTTCGTGTTTGACCAAAAAAAAAGTTTGACCTTCAAAACCATTGTTAGACTGTCAATGACCACCTTTTTGGTGGCCGAATGCACTTTGATGCTTAAGTTAGTAACTCTGTTGGAAAAATGAAGTAAATCTGGACAAAACTCAGTTAAAGTTGTATACCTTTTATAATGGTCGTGGTTAACTCTCAGTGTGACTTAAGCATGTGAGACGCAACAGAATGAGATGTTTCTGTAACAGTCTTCTCTTTAATGGCGATGCGCTCGTGGAGGCATATGTCCCTCCACGGGTCTTTCTTGGTGCAACATTCTTCTTCTTTATGAAGGAACGTGTATCGGGCTTAGATCAGGCATTGCATTCTCGTGATGAGACTTTATGCCACGTGTATGGCCGTGATGATCGGTTTATTTTGATATATCATCAGCTACTCCCCCTTAGTTAGTGGGTATGGTTACGTATCCACTAACTGTGTGACGGTTGGTATTTTGATTGTGCTTTTGCACTGAACTTTATGTTAATAATTTTTAGCTGTTCGATCGTCTCGGTTACCTCATTGTCTATTTGTTTTTGTGCATATTTTCAGTGCGCCATTATGTCTCGTATGTTGCTCCGTGAGCAGTCTTTTCATTTCTCTGTTGTTTAAAAGGTGTTGTGGCTAACTTTCTTCTTTCTTTACGCCATCTTTGTTGTTAGTGTTACTTTTTCTCCTTCATTGCCTTTTTTTCCTCGCCCTTTCCTCCTTGTTCATGATGCATGCTGGTGACATGTTAGTCGGTGATAAGCTTTTTACTTGTGAGGTTCATTTTTTCCCAAAACAAAGCCTTTCAGGCTACCTTGGATAGTGTCCATTCAAACTATGTTTTGCCTAACAACCTTGAAATCATTATTCCTAGTGAAATGACAGTCCTTGTTGCCCGAGGAAAGGATATATTGCGTTTTATCCTCGCATGTTATATGTCGGTCTTCGGTTCCCAGTTTCGAAGTTGTTCTGGTCATATCTGGACTTCTTGGGTATTCCTCCTGCTCAAATGGGACCGAATGGCTGAAGGGTTATGGTTGCAACGTATGTTAGGGCCATTCTATCTGGTATCTCTTTAACCCCTCGAATCTTGCACTCAGTGTGAGGCTCAACCTTTACCGTTTTCTGTATTCTTCTGCGTGTTTTGGTAAACTTAATGACGACATCAAGGACTGGTTGCGAGATTGGTTTTATGTGTCTGTCGGCTCTAGCCACTTTAATTTGCGCGATCTTCTGATAGTAAGGTATTTTTGAGTTTCTCTTAAGCATCAGAATATGAGATTGACTGCTAAGGAGCATATTATCAGTGAGCGCTTCTTGGGGCTTTCGGTAGTTCCATTGGAGTCCTATCTAACTGATGATAAGGTGTGGCGTAGTGGTCTATACATCATGAATGAGACCGGAAGGGCTTCGTTGACTGAGAGGCAGGTTGCGGAGATTGGTGCCCGCGTTGCTGATGATGAAGTTGGCATTGATCGAAAAGTGAGCTCTGATGTTACGGATCTCAATGCTCCTGTTCGTACTGTTACTGGTCCTCCTCCTAGAGAGAGAAAAGTATCGAGGTTTGTTAGTTCGTCGAAGCGATTGTTTCTGTCATCCGATCGCATGCCGAAGAAGAAAAGGCTTGTTGACTTTATGCGTTGCACCTCCCTTATTTAAGCTTTTGTGAGAGAGACCCTTTGAGGGAAGACTGTTGTTCTCTGCAGGAGGCAGAAGATGTGAGGTTGGCTCTAGATAGGAGTGAGAAAGATATTGTTCGTCATTTGGACGATGGTGAAAAGAAGTTTCTCTATGCTTATGGTGGCCTTGACATTGTCAAGTGTTACGATGAGGATCCTCGGTCCTTGGATGACAAAATGCTTTAGTTGGTTGTTGTTCAATCTAAAGAGCTTGACAGTCGAGATTTGGCTCATGAGTTACAGTATCGTCCTCCTCATTCTCCTCTTGTTGACAGAGGGATGGAGGTTGCTCCTTCTGCACCTTACTTGAGTTCTTCTGCTGCTACCCTTTCCATTTCTCCTGGACAACGAGAGGGTGATGGAGGTTCTCTTGTCGTTCCTTCATCTTTCCTTGTCATGGGTAGTGATGGTTCCTCCATACTACATGATCCTCGCGTTCTTCATCAGTGTGTCAATTAGAAGGAACCTGCTCCCGAGGAGATTCGAGTTAAATCGTGTGGAAAATTATGTTGGTTTTCTCGCTTTAGCGAGCAGGATGGTGCACGTAAGCCAACAAATTAATGGCACGAACAATCGATGCAAAAGCCTTCAATGTCCGCACTGAACTCGAACCTTCATCATGAAGATGGTGTTAGACTTATAATGGAGGGGATGACTCATCTTGCCTATGCAGGAATGATGGGCTTGAGTCATCAGGTCAATCACAATCTTATGGTTTTTTTAAAGGAAGCTTTCCATGCTGCTGCTGGTATTTTAACATGTTTTTTTATCAATATGACGCGTTAACAGTGTGATGTTCTGAATGAACCAAGGTGGCTGAGGTTGTTTGGGCGTCATTGGCCGATATGGAGGGTGCGCAGGATCGATCTGTGGATGTGCTCGAATCCTTGAGAGTTGATCTAGAAAGCATCCGCACACGTTTGCACGATGTGGAAAAAGAACTTTCCTCTAAGAAGGCACTTCATGACAAGGTCGCGCGGGCCATGATGGATCATTCCAACAATCACGATGTTGTTGAGAAAAAGGTGGAACAATTGTTGTCTTCGCTTGACGAGGCCAAGGCTGACTCCTCTCCGATGCTCACTATTGTTGAGGGTCAACTTATTGCGGTAAGAAGTGAGTTTGCTTCTGTTAAGGATAGACTCCGTGTTATGGAAGTGGCAGACTGGCAACGCGTTGTTGATGGTCGGACTGAGCTTTGGACTATATCGAGGGTCTTGGTGTTAATTTGTCCCAGTATCGTCATTTGGTTTATCAGACTTTTGAGGACGTGGAAGGTGCCATTGAAAATCCTCTGGGTGTCCCAATGGTTGAAGAAATCCCCGTTGTTGATCTGGCTCCTGTAGGTGATCGTTGAGGATGTTATATATCTTCCCCTTAGTTTTCCATTGCTATTTTTTAATGTAATCGAATGGATTTTGAATTATTAGAATTAACTCCTTTATCCACTTGTTCATTTGTCGTTGTCTTGATAATTTGTATTCGATGTTCCACAGATATGTATGTAACAATCTTTTGGTGATTTGAATTTTCCTATGCTTTAGTACGCATGTCTTGATCTTGTGCTTATTGTCTCTGAATTTTTGTAAAAGTTGTTTTGTTTGCTTATCTTCTACTTTGTTGAATCATCCGCTCGATCTTTTACTTCGTTAACTCGTCGCAACACGAAGTTGTTTTGCTCTATTGGCTTGTTCGTTCAACGTTTACTCCGTCAACTCGACGTCTCGGTTGATTCGAAGTTCCCTTGTTAGTTTGACTCGTTCGTCCAGTTTTTACTTTGTTAACTCGACATCTCGGTCGATTCGAAGTTTTTGTTTTAAGTTTGACTCAGGTGTCCAATTATTAGTTCATTGGTGCGACATTCTAGTCAACTTGAAGTTATTTCATTTAGTTGACTTGTTCGTCAAACTTTTATTTCGTTAACTCGACACCTCGGTCAATTCGAAACTTTTGTTCTTATTTTGACTCAGGTGTTCAACTCTTACGTGGTTGGTGCGACACTCTAGTTGACTTGAAGTTATTTCATTTAATTGACTCGTTTGTCCAATTTTTACTTCGTTAACTCTACACCTCGGTCAATTCGAAGCTTTTGTTCTTAGTTTGACTCGGGTGTCCAACTCTTACTTCATTGGTGCGACACTCTAATCGACTCGAAGTTATTTCACATAGTCGACTAGTTCGTCCAACTTTTACTTCTTTGTTGATCAGACCAGAAGTTTATTGTAATTATCTAACTTGCGTCTGGGTTTCTTTTGGGCTTTTGTGCTGATTGTTTTGCATAGCTGCGCTATAAAGCTGTTCAATTTTTATGAGATGTCGATTTCGAAAATGAAATTTTATTAATTCTTTGATTATTTTAATGTTTTTTCCTGGAGTGCCTCCATTACACTGTGAAGCGTTTCTTTTTTTATTCCAGCGTCGCTATTGTCTATCCTTGCATTGGCGTTCGTGCCTCTGTTATTCCCCTTAAGTTATGACCCCATTTGCTTGGGCTGCTATTGCTCATCGTTTGACACTGCTTGTTAGGGCCTGATGGAATTTGTTAGTTCCTTTATAAGTGACTTTGGCCGAATTTGTCTCTACTACTACGGTTTTTGGAGCGTTGGTCTTTTGACTTCGATATAGGTCTGTTCAGGTGGGAGGTGCTTCTTTCCCGGGGTGGATGCTGTGTAAAGCATATATTAGTTTCCTTGACTGTTCATTTGATCTCGTGGCCATAGCGTTTTCCTTTTCTTTACCTTTGAACTATTTGTCTAATATGCCGATAAACTCGTTCAGTCATCTTGTCTGGATCCAATGCTCGATTTCTTATTTCAACTTGTAGCAGTCCTCAGTATCATGTCTGTGATCTTTGTGGAAAGAGCAGTACCTGTTTTGTCTTGTCCTTCTGAGTCTTTTTTCATCATGGTTGGCCAGTTGACATTCTTTCAATTTGATATGTGTTTCAAGATATCGATTTAGTTTGCTTTTGGGACTGTGTATGGTTATACTATTTCCTCATTATGTTGGTTATTCGATCATGATTGGGTCGTGCCGATTGTGGCTTCCTCGATTCTTGCTGGTTGGGCTACGTACATCCGTCGCTTCGATGTTTCTGTAAATGACTGTTGTCCTCCGTGATCCGCCATCTCGCCTTCTTTCATCATTTCTCTCTCGTTTCTTGAATTGTTATCCATTTTTTGCTCATTTTTTCTCCTTGAAGCTTTCATTTCTTTGGGAAAAATGTGTTTTTGTGTTATTTTCAGCAAGACTGTCATGCCTTTTGGAGGTGTCAAATTGAGGGCATCGAAAAAGGTGCATTTTTTCAACCCAACGACGAAAGTTGCAGCGGCTATGTCGTCGCTGCATCAATCATCATTAACTTGTTGGCAAAGCGAGTAACATACTCCCGAATTGTTTTTTCTGGCTTATGTCGGATGTGCAGAAGATAGTGGGGTCATTTCCTAATTTGTTGGCTCCCGATGAATCTGATAATGAAAGCAATGGATAAGGCGTGGAAAGAGTCTATTGTCCTCGGTGGCAGGTCATTGACCATCGTACACTTCGAACTTTGGCATGGTGAATTTCTTTGGCATTCCTTTCTTCATGAGTTCGTTAGATAATGGTGGCTTGGCCAACTCGTATAGTACATTGGGATCTGTGACTTTGATTCTGAACGGGATTTCCACAACTATTCCACCACATTATGGAGAGTTTGCTGCTTTCGATGTTTCCCTACCGGTGTTTCGCTAAGGCTTATTCACTTCCTTGAGTTCGAATAGTGAAGCTTTGTTGAGGCGGGGCTGGAGTAGGGTCGGCTGGTTGAACGCGTTATTGGGTGATTTTCTCCAGCATTTCTGTCATGTATTTTATCTGAGTCATGAGCAAGTCTACTCGAGGGTCTGTGGTAGTGCCGACTGTCGTCTGGGTTGTCTGGACTATTACGTGTAGCGGATCTGCATTCTCGGATGCTATTGGTTTGATATTTCAGGTTACATCTTCTCCATGAGCCGTTAGTGATGCGTCAATGAGAGAGTTGTTGCGATCATTACTGGAATGTGGATCTGTAGACTACATTATTCCTTTCGATGGCCTCGTTGATCTTTCATTAGGTTGTGGTGAGTTTTATCACTGTGAATCTTATTTTTAGGAAAAATGAAACTTGTCGGATGCGTCCATAAATCGTCATCCTATGAGTTTGACCTGCAAAACCACTGTTAGACTGTCAATGACCACCTTTTGGTGGCCGAATGTACTTTGATGATTAAGTCAGTAACTCTGTTGAAATAAGGAAGCAAATCTGGACAAAACTCAGTTAAAGTTGCATACATTTGTCGAATGTTCACTTTACCTTTTATAATAATCGTGTTAACTCTCTGCGTGACTTAAGCATATGAGGCGCAATGGACTGAGATATTTTTGTAACAATCTCCTTCTTAATTGAGATGAATTCGTGGAGGCGTAGGTTCCTCCATGGCTCTTTCTTGGTACAACGTTATTCTTCTTTATGAGGGAACATGTATCGGGCCTGGATTTGAGTTTCAATTCGTCTGAACGTGGATTCGGATCATGTTTACACCTCTTTAGTGGTGGGCCTAATCTGTGCTTCTATAATTAGTCTCATTCTTTCTAGGCTTTGTGAGCTAACTCAATGGATCAAACAGTGTATTCTCATGATGGAACTTTACGCTACGTGTATGACCATTATGATTGGTATATTTTGATGTATCATAAATTCTTATTATTATTATAATTAGAAAACCTAGTTAGAATTGCACTGACTCAAGATTCGATTCAAGAGAGCTAAATTGAAGCAATTCTATTTAATCTAACCCATCACTTGGCAATCACTTTAATGGGTCTGGAAGTCGGGCCACCACCAGCTGGGTAACATTTCTATGCAAAAAATCAATTGGTTTTCAATAAAGCTAATATCAATTCCACATCCAAGTACTGTGCGCAAGCTTATAGCAATTGGCAGCTCATCGTTCCTCGTGATACTAATACTTCGAACATCTCCATACCCAAGTTCAATCAAACATCGATAAAGCTTTACAATCAAATTTCCATAAAGCTTTACATCTGATCCCTTGATCTGCATTAAAACAGTATATGATGAAAACAATTGTTTGGGTTACAAGTGGCACAAATAGTTTTATTGATTTGTTTATTTATTATTATTTTTATCCCTTAGCCCCTTCTACCTTAGATGTCGTCAATTGGAATTGACCTCGTAATCTAGTGATACCATCCACCACTGCTCAACCATTGAGGCTTCATAGCTCACACCTTTGGCTCACAAATAGTAGCTATTAGAGCATCTCCAATGCGTTAGCTCAAAAGCCAAATATAGCAATTATTTGAGCTTTGAAAGTGAATTTTCATGCTCCAAACTTCCAATGGAAAGCCCAAACCCCAACCATTGTCAGAAATGGAAATATGGCAAGAGAGGATTTGGGTGCTACACATAAAAAAAAAAAAATAGTTATGCACATAGCAATTATTTGATCTAGTGTAAAATTTTAGCACCCCCAATAGGTATACCAAAGAAACCATGAAAGTTGCTATAGTAATGCATCCTATTATTTTGTTATATCTTTGAAGCCCGTATGAATCAAATAAAGTTAGTAGAAACTGTAGAAGGCTTGAATGACTTCTTTTCTCAATGATTTTCCCCTCCTGCAACACCAAATTTGAATCGCATTCTTAATTGCGGACAACCTATGCCACAAAGAGCAGAATGCACATGAAGAAGAATTGACATGTTGCAAGTTGTATTGAGAAAGTTATGCCCAAAACAGTATTACTCTCCAATTTGTGTCTTCAATATGGGAACAAAAAATGCATTATTACATGCTTTAGATCAGTAAGTACCCATGATCCAAAGAGAGATTGGTTATGTTTGGACTGGATTTGAATTTTTCCGGATGGACAAGATACGCGAGTTGTAATGAAAGATCCATTCTCTAATAAGTTGGGTTATGATGTTCAAATAGCCCATTATTCAATTAAGGTTCAATAGTTGTGGCATCAAGGTAATCATCGTAACAGAGTAGATATTCACCTATTGACATGACATGTGTTTAAATAATTCGTCATACTAGTATTAAACAGAAGCTACATTACATATAGATCGTTGAGCAAGTTTGGTGGTTTAATATGAGTGAATGAGAATGTATGCGGGTAGTTTTGAGATTTGAACGTAAAAGTAGTTCTCTTAACCACATTGAGTCTATAAATATGACTTAAAAGTTTATTTGTACAATTCAATTCACCTCTCAACAAAAAAAAATCAATTCAAACAAAATTAGATCAGATTTTAGAATCTGTTTTCTTACATTTTAAATTCTGACACATTTTGTTGCTAATATGTAATCTTTCAAGTTGTGTTAACTTAGAAATCTAATGTTAACAGATGCCAAGCATTTGATCATTGATCAGAAGAAGGTTCTCTCATGCTCAGTCCAAGTAGACATGAAGCTGTGGGTGTGGCCCTTCAAGGTCTTTGCAGAACCTGGTGACAGGTCCATGATCCGAGTTGCCTACAAGGGTGAGGACAAGGAGTTCGTCGTTCATAAGATCTCCTCCATGGTTCTCATAAAGATGCATGTGATCATCGAGTCTTACCTTGGTTCCACTGTTAAGAATAATGAGGCCACTCCTTGCTTAGGAGGATATCTCTGAAACCCAGGGCTCTTATGAGGTTGAGGACATCTTGGAAAATTGCGAAGATGACTTTGTCTTCCACTGCTCAGACCACCATTGAAATTGATATGAGGGTATTGTTTCTATTCAACCACCACTAGAGCTACATTAGAGGAGCTTAACATGAATTTGTTCAGAACATGTATGGAACCAGTTGAGACTTGTAAAGAGACAAATTATGCTTGTCAAATGAAGAATTATTTCACTTCATGTAAAAAGAAGCCTGTTCCAAACTCTTTGGTTTAGTTCTATTTATTTTTAGTTTAGGAATAAAAAAAAATGAAATGCATTGTCTCTCCCTCCGAAGAGGTGTTGTATTTGAATTCTTTTATTAATATAAAAGTTGAGGGGTCCTTAAAAACCTTGCTTGCTTTCAAATTTTTTTTTTAATACGAGTGCCAACCCAAGACAAATAGGGGGCCTAGGCAACTTTATACAATAGACCCTAGGTTATTTTAGAAATGGGGTCCCAAAATAAAAGGTGAAAATACTTTTGAGCAAAAATCTTGTCGTAAAATCCCCAAAATGTCGATTTCAACCAATGTCATACTATGAACAAGTCTTCAGTTCTTATCTTCTGATGATAATATAAAACATAACAATACCTGCAAGTGGATTTCTAGTTAGTTATTATCTATTTCATTTTGTCAAATTTGTCGGAAAGTTGTACACGACTTCAATTACGTATCTGATTTTTTTATGTAGGTGTTAACCTAACCTAATCCATTAATTATAAAACTTCTTAATTAGATCAAGGCTTTACTCATTCAAGAATCCATCATTTGGCTGTAACTTGAAAACTTGATAGAATTGTTATTTGTTTTCTTTGTGGTTTGTTACAAGAAAGAAGATGCGCGGTCATGTATCAAACGAGCTAGATGTAGCTTTGCCCGCAGAACATATTTTGGGCAATTTATAGCTCACCTGATTTACCAAGGCTTATTGTCGAATTACAGCCTGGTGTCTTCAAGAAGCTTGATGTTGTGAAAGGTCATGGTGGTGTTGGATCTGTTCTAGACATTGAGCTAGCCCCAGGTATGCCTTTAGTACAATTCATTTTTGTCAATCGGTTTTATCAAATCAGAAAGGTGAAGATTTAATCTAAAGGCATGTCTTATGGACTGTGACAAAATTGATGGTGAATGGAGAAGTGTAAATTTATTTTACGCGAGTTCAGGATTTTTGTTCATGCAAATTATATGTTCACTAGATGATCTTATTAGAACCTATTTATTTGGAAAGAAGTAAAAATAATTCTTGGGATAAATCCTTTGCATAATAACAGGGGACTGATCTAGCTACATAAAAAAAAAAAAAAAACTCTTTATTCGCGACTTAAGCATTAGTTATTACATAAAAGATTTAATTAATTGTTGAACATAAACACGATTTATCTTAATTCTAATGGAATAATTTCAATTTATATAGGATCACCTGGCCCGTTATCTTGGAAGGAAGAGTTCATAAAGATTGACAATGAAACAAAAACAAAGGTGATCCATCAAATCAAAGGAGGATTCTTAGATCTGGGATTCAGCCTATATGAAGTCATCTTTAAGATCGTAGCGAAGGATTCAAATTCTTGCATCATAAGATCATCAGTTGCATTTGAGGTTGCTGAGAAGTTCGAGTCCAATGCTTCTCTAATCACTGCTGCTTCATTCTGGGGGATGGCCAAAGCAATAGCTAACTTTGCTGATGCCCTCCAAAAGAAGGAACAAGATTGTGATTAGTATATATTAATTCACAAAATAAAAAAATAAAAAAAAGTGGCTTAAAGGTTGTGTACATTGAATGTATATATTATGCTTTTTATTTGTTTATTTTATATTTGATACAATTTTGCAAATATAAAAGTTGCATTTGAGGTTGCTGAGAAAATGCTCTATAAATAATGCAAACATGTTTTGTCTTCTAGACAAGTCTTATCCCTTTCAATAGATCCATGACTAGTATACGTAGTTTTTGTAAACCCATTTGCTCCCAATATTTTTTTTGTTTTTTGGGTTTCATCACAATATCCATGTATGATTTCTATTAATGGCCTCATGCTCTTCTTCCATTGGCTTTACCACCAAACAGATTGAGTATTGGCTTCATGAAAACTATTTGATTCGTCTGAAATGGAGCTAAAATGGCTAAATTGTCATAAATATTGAAAGCAGAAGCATGATAAGTTGAGAAATCAACATTTTGGCAGGAGGAATGACTTACCCTTGTAATTCCTTAAAGGAGTTATAGCAGGAGGCTCCAAAGGACCCATGACTGAATTTTAGAGTGACGCATCTTCCGGTGAAGCCATCGGAAGTTATGACAGCAAAGGGGTGGTGGTGTTTTTTTTAATTTATATTGATGATGTCTGTTTGCGCCTTATTGTGAAAGTGGGTAGACACCAACAATTGCACATAAGTATCACAATGATCCAATCAATTAAATAGAGCAACTAGCAATGAAAGTAATTAGAGAAAACCAAGAACTACCACAAGAGACACAAAGTTTACGTGGTTCGGCGAATTGCGCCTACGTCCACGGTGAGGTTGATTCCACTATATTCAAGAACAAGGTACAAGAAGATGACAATTCTCACACCATCTCTCACAAGAGATGAATCAATTCCACCAATTATCTTTCTCTATTCCCTGTGCTTCATAGTTTTTTTAATATAGTTTTTCTACATGCAATAAAAAACAACTACAGTTCCTAGTATATATAGGAACAACAGTTTCCTGTTTCACAACAGTTTCATGTTCCTAGAATGTGTTTCCTGTTCAAAAACATTTTCCCTGGTTCATAATATAACTAGTTTCCCAGAAGTTCCAAACTAGCTTCCTGTTTCATCAATTCTCCACCTCGGCCGAATTTTTTTTAAAGAAATGATCCGATAACATAGGCAGAAAGAATAAACTGCATCTATCACTCCACCATTAGCTTTGTCACCCCACGAAACCGCCTCCGAAGGGCAACGCCCCAAACGGGCCCTTCAATTCACATGAGTCAATGTTTAGTAAGTCAAAACAATGTTGGAACTTAACCTCCAGAACAACCTTTGTCAACATATCAGCCAGGGTTGTCCTTTTGTGTGTACTTTCACCAAAGACAACATCATCATCCTCAATTACATCTCGAAAAAGTGATATCGGACGTCAATATGCTAGTCCTTGCGTGATGAACCTGAATTTAGCCAAGTGGATGACACTCTGACTATCACAGAGAACCTCAACTATCTTCTTTCACACCCAAGTCATTTACAAGACCTTGAAGCCACAATGCTTCTTTTACAGCTTCTGCAATGCCATATCTCTGCCTCTGTAGTAGAGAGAGCACTGTATCCTGAAGCATATATCTCAAATAACCGAGCACCGTATATTGAAATACGGTAACTAGTAGTAGATCTTCCTCTATCTAGATCACAGCATAAATCCAGAATCAACAAACCCACGAACCTGACATCCATTTCACTGCTAAGTACCTAACATCATTTCACTGCCTCCCAATGTTATTCCGAGGGTTCCATATACCTACTCACAACACTAACAACCAGTGAAATGTTCAGGGCGTGTACACACCATAGCATACATTAAACTGCCAACTGCACTAGCATAAGGAACTGCGACATGTATTCCTTTTTCTTCCACTGTGACTGGAAATAACTTCGAGAAAGTCTAAAATGTGAAGCCAAAGGGAGTAATAACCGGATTTGCGTTTTCCCATGGGCCAAACCGTGATATGGTCCTTCTCAAGGTACCCCTCCCTGTGAAAGAACATAATTTTTTTATTTCTCTCTTTCTCTTCTTATCCATACAAGTATTTTCCTTGCAGCACCCATATCCTTCATCTCAAACTCAGATGCAAGTTGAGACTTCAATTTATTTATCTCCACCATATTCTTACAAACAATGAGCATATTGTCAACATAGAGCAAAAGATAAATAAAATCGCCACTACGAAGTTTTTTCAAGTAAACACAACAATCATACTTACTTCGTGTGAACCCATGTTTCAACATAAAAGTGTCAAACCGTTTGTACCACTGCCTAGGTGACTGCTTTAACCCATAAAGTGATCTCCTCAAACGACAAACATGGTCTTCTTTTCCAACAACCTTAAAACCTTCCGGCTGATGCATATAAATTTCCTCCTCTAAGTCTCCATGCAAGAAAGTTGTTTTCACATCAAGTTGTTCAAGCTCAAGTTCACCATGAGCTGCCAAGCTCAACAACACACGTATAGAAGTGTGTTTTACCACAGGCGAAAATATCTCATTGTAGTCAACGCCTTCCCTCTGAGCAAAACCCTTAGCTACTAATCTTGCCTTGAACTGAGTACCAGACTCTAGAGTAGCATGCTTCTTCTTAAACACCCACTTGCAGCCTATTGTTTTCCTTCCATTAGGCAATGACACTAGATCCCAAGTATGGTTCTTCTGGAGAAACTCCATCTCACCCTGCATAGCTACTAACCAACTCTGACTATCTGAATGACGAGCAGCCTGCTTGTAAGTAGTTGACTCATCATCTTTCACATAGAGTGCATATGCAACCAAATCAACTGTATTCAACTGACCATAGTGCTTCAACGGTTCTTCAAAGCCAAATTTTTGAACTTGCTTAACCGATCGTTTGGACCTAGTTAAGGCCAAAGGTTGCTGTTTGGATTGATTATCTTCAACTGGTTGTTGTTCCTCATGGTTTCAGGCTCATAATTCAGATCATGTGTGCCTGCTTCAACCACTTGTTCATCTGTTGCATCCACAGACGCTTCAACTTCCACTTTCTGTGTGTTACTAGATTCACCACCACTATCAACCAACTCCTTAGCTTTAGTACAAGCTAACAAGGAATTCTCATCAAATGTAACATCTCGACTGATCAAAAATTTATTATCCTCTAAACACCATAGACGATAACCCTTCATGCGTTTTGCATACCCCAAGAAAATGGCCTTCTTAGTCCTAGCATCAAGCTTATTTTCTTTCACATGGTAGTAGACAATACAACCGAAAACTTTCAGTATACTGTAATCAGCATGTTCACCTGACCATGCCTCATAAGGTGTTTTGCAGTCTAATGTAGAA
>QNQO01007442.1:0-202496 GCA_003290165.1 Berberis thunbergii | reverse complement strand
TTTCACTCTCTTAGCAACGCAGTAAAAGCCATAACAGGGTATCGTCATTGCAGCCGTCAATGAGCGTCAGCTCATTATTGAAGCACGTGACGTATTCCCTTAGCGTTTCATTTGACTTATGCCTCAGGGAGAGTATATAGTGCGGCCCTTCCCGATTCGCTGGCTGCAAATAAAGCGTATAAGGAGGTCAGTGTCCTGAATGAGTCGATTGACTTTGGCAGAAGATATGGAACCATGCCAGCACTGACTTCTTCAGCCTAGTTGGGAGATAATGGCGCAAGTGATCAAACGGGCCATCGGTCCCGTTGTAGAACTCAAGCTTTGGGGTGTTGAACTTCTTTGGTAGAGTTTCGTTTATGATGTGATCCATGAATGGGGAACAGAAAGGTTTTATAACACATTGGGTTGTGAACCCCTCGGCAAAGGTGGTTCTGCATGGCAGGTCGATCTAACATGAAAGTTGAATCTCCGTTGACCGTGCCGCCACCTTTAGTCCAGTGAAAGCTATCGAGGGCTTGACTCTCTTGCGACTACTCTCTGTTGTCGTCTGGAGATTAAGGTCTGTGCTGCTCCTGATCTTCATCAGCGAGTGGGGGTTCTGTTGAATGAGGATCTCCATTGCTTTAGCGATCTGCTATATATGGGATGGCAGTAGATCCATCCTGGGGCCCGTCGCCGTAGCTGCTAGCACGGGGGTGCGAGCCTATTCCCCTTGTGTTGCCGGTACCGCTAGAAGTGGTGGTATAGTTCCAATCAGAGCGTTTGATGTGTCCCCTTAGGCTTCATTGTTACGGGATTTGGTGGTGACCATTTTCCTAAACCTTAAAGAGAGATGATGTCAATGCTTTGTTAGAAACTTTATCTTCCCCACGGATGATGCCAAACTGCTGCAGTCAATTTCACTCCCTGCTTAACCTTGACTAGCTAACCTATACAAGGAATGCACATGAGCCACGGACCACCGTTGTGGTTGCTGACGACACTCCGACGCTAAAGTTTGACATGGCTATGAGAAAGGCTTAAAGCTGTAAACAAGGAATTTGTAGGGTACATTTATTCACCAACTCTAGTCTTATTTATAGTGTTGGAGTCCTGGTTCGGCTAGGCCATTGGTGGCATAGTTTAGGGGAAAGAGATATTCCTGGAGATCCTTCTCTAATTAGGAGTCATCTTGTAAAGGGAAGTTTCCTTGTTATATCTTTGCTCCTTGATACTCAGGAGATAGTTCCCCATCAGAGTGTTGTCCATAGGTAGAAGTTTTCACGTATGATGTATACTCTCGCATTCACTTCCTAGTTGGAAACAAAGTACTGCTGGCTTACTCGTCCGAAGCTGATCCCCGAGATACTTGCCTTAAAAGGTCTTACGGGTATTGGGGATGGCTGTGAGATGTATGGGCTTAGTAGGACACATTAATTTGTGTCCGTTGGTGGACTGCAATTCTTGGGCTCGATGTCGCTTGGGCTAGATTAATGCTAGACTAATGCTTGTGCCCATTATTCCTAGAGATCACCATGACACATGTATGGTGTAGATGAAAGGACGTTTCAGTGTATCATCACCTACCATGTAAAATCTTGAGAACAATGAGAAATTGATAGGGAGAGAGGGGGAGGAGCACAACCCAATCTATGCGATTTTTAATGCAATTGTCATTGTTTTATCGCATTTGGGTGTGCTTGTTGAGAGAAATTTTATTTCACTTAGCGATTCAATGCACAGGTTAAATGGGTTTAAACCCCTCTTCAAAATATAACTTGTATGTTGTACATGCTCGCCAATGGAACGTTAGGTTATCTTGTTAAAAAAATATTTGAAAGTTGTTTAAACAATTGCTTATGTTTGAAAGAGTGTGATGCAAGTATTTGGAAAGGAATATCTACAATAACCAATTGATGAAGATGTGGCTAGATTGCTTGCTAAAAAATAACAATGGGCTAGGGGTTGACTAGGCTCCCACTTTCTAGACTATTTACACATTCGCAGTGCAGGCTACAAGTCCAGGTTTGGTGATTTGGCTGTCACGCTGAAAAGCAATGGTCCCGTGGCAAGCCATCAGAATCAATTCGGGATTACCTGATTAAGTTCAGTGATCAATTGACCGCAAAGGGAAGGCACATGATCACTTGGCAAGTCGTTGGCCACCAGGTGTGATCAGCCTGATTAAGACTCCCACCTTCTTAAAGCATCGATGCTCGCGCTAAACGGACAAGGTGTCGAGTTGAACTAGAAGCCATTGTTAAATTCTTTAGCCGGGCTAAAGCTTTACCTGGTTTGAAAAGGGGGTTCGCCTGCTAGGGGCATGCGAACCTAGTCCTTTTGCCTGGTGCATGGGGTGGACGAAGTTACCTTGAACCAGCTAGCGATCTGTAGGTACAATCCGTATGTCAGGGTTGACTAGGATTCTCGTGCTCGTGCCAAGCATGTGATAGAATATTGTTTGAGTAATAAGCCGAGCCCATGGGCCCGCAGAGGAACAACTAGGGCAAGGGTGCATTCTATGTACGGCGTAGGTAGGTGACCGGTTGAGTATCAGTTACTTCCCTCTCAATTGATGGGGTTGCGTGCAACACCATCAATTTTTGAATGACGTGATCTGCGTAGTTTCATTGGGAACGGTCGTCTTCTCGTTTTCCATATTGTATTCAATGTTTGGCAATTAATGTAGAGCTTATGTCCTGTAATGTTCTTGCTTGAAAGAACATTTTGGGTTTCCTAAAGGCTAAAAAATGCTTTGGGGTTTCCAAAGGCTAAAGATGGATCACTGTCTTTGGAGTCTGCGAATGTTCTAGCATTTGCACTGGTCAGACACAGAGATAGTTGTTGTTATGCATGGTCACCTGTTATGAGTGGGCACGTAGTTGATTTGTTGAGGTCTCATATTTCAGAGAAGTAGTACGGATATCCTACCAAGGGAGATGCCTTGGTGTTACACTGTACCATTTTTGCTTCGTGTGTTCGAATTCCGCTACTAACCAATGGTTGATCAAAGTGGTAGTCGATGTACGATGTCTCCGAGTGTGGTAGCTCACAGTCACACCTAGTATCACAATGTGAAAAGTAGCCTCGAATTTCGTTTGCTTATATTTGCTGTAACTTGCAGATTGCTCACATCAGAAGGTCTGCAAGTTTTCGTCGAATTCTTCCCATAGTAGAATTGTCTAAGCGAGTCTCTTACTTCGGGTCGCACTGTATTCAGACCTTGAAGCTTTTGTATCCGCCTTCGGGCACTTGTTGTTACATCTTTCCAATAATCAATAGAGTTTGTTTTTGTAATTCTTGTTTATTTCTTAAATGATTGCTAATAACATAAGTCTTTAAGAACTAAAACTCAATATTGACTATGGAAAGTAAACAAATAACTTAAAGCAAACTAATTGTCGACGGAGAAAAACTGATCCTTTCTTTGAAGTGAATTCGGGTTGCTCTTGCGGATAATTTAGTGGACTGTCAAGGCGTTACATCGGTTACTAAAAAGTAAACCTTGCAGAGGGGCGGATCTCCGTGTCGACGGAATGTCGGGGGGGGGGGGGATGTGTTCCCACTTGCTATGGCTTTTTCGACTCGATGGGCGGAAGAGCTTATTGTTTAAATATCGCTCGAGAATGATGTCTTGTCGTTGTTTGGCCTTGCACTAGGTTAGGCTACTCTGCAGGATGTAGCTGAATCTGGGAGCACTCTATCTATTTCAGTATGGCGTACTGGTAGCCTCGTGTCGTAGTTTAGTCTCCTACTGGATATGCAGACACAACCCGCGGATGAGAACATACACATTTGCCACTCAAGACTTCAGTGCCCCATTCCCACCTTGACCATTACGGACAAGGACTCGAGGATTGTGACTGCCACATAACGAATCCTTAGTCATCTCGATCTCCATAGCAAGGTGGGGATTAAAGAGAGCTCTGATCGACATAGGAAGTTTGCTTAACATTCTGTTCTACAACGCGTTCCACAGCATGGACCTCAAGGAGGAAAACCTGACGTCTTTCAGAACAACCCGTTGATCGGATTCAGCAAGGAGAAGTGCTCCCCTTCGAAAATATAAGGTTAGCTACGGTAGAAGGAGAACCACAACTTAGGAGGTCCTATTTCTGGACTTCATGGTGGTAGACGCACTGTCATCCTACAATCTCATCCTAGGAAAACCATGACTCTACCAGATGGAAGTAGCGGTACACTTAACACACTGCTGAAGGTTGGAGACCGCTACTTCCATCTGGTAGAGCCATGTTTTTCCTAGGATGACGGTGCGTCTACCACCATGAAGTCCAGAAATAGGACCTTCCTCAGTTGCAGCTCTCTTGCTACCGTAGCTAACCTTATATTTTCGAAGGGGAGCACTTCTCCCCTCTAAATCCGACCAGTGGGTTGTTCTGAAGACATCAGGTTTTCCTTTTGAGGTCCATGTTGTGGAACGCGTTGTAGAACAGAACGTTAAGCAAACTTCCTATGTCGATCAGAGCTCTCTTTATTTCCACCTTGCTATAGAGATCGAGATGATTAAGGCGTTGTTATGTGGCACTCAGAATTCTTCGAGGTCATTGTCTGTAGAGGTCAAGGTGGGAATGGGGCACTGAATCCTTGAGTGGTAGATGTGTATGTTCTCATCCACGGGTTGTGTCCGCATATCCAGTAGAGTCCACTTGCGGGACCTGTATGACTGGCTCTCATTTGGTCTGACTCTATGAAGGACATATATTATGCCTGGAGTCTCCTTCTCTATTTCTTTAACTTGCTCCCCCCTGTCATTTGTCTGTTCCATTCGCTCTTCAGATTTTAGAAACTCTTTAGGTTTCCCTCTGTGAGTCCAGTACTCAACCTCATACCTCAGACTCTTGCAGTCTTTGGTGTTGTGAAAGCTCTCTTTGTGGTACGCGCAGTACTTGCCATTGACATGTTTGGCTAGGTCTCTGCATGTCTTTGAGGGGCACTTCAGTTCCTCCTAGATTTTTATTGATTTTAGTATGTCTGACAGGTTAGCATTTAGGGGGTGTCACTGTTCTTCTAGCCTTCGGGTTCCCTTTTAATGGTCATCGACTATTCCAGGGTGATGTGTCTTTGGATGCTCTTGAGGAGCTCCGCCATGTCCAAAAAGGGGCTCTAAGGTAAGGTCCTCATAGAGTTTTCCTTCTTTGAGTCTTGCAGTGGAGATCATCATGGTTGTATCAACGCTACAACCCATCGATGAGGGTCAGTTCGTTGTTGAAGCGCATGACATACTCTCAGACAATGTTCTAAAAATCGGTCTAGGCGGCCGCCTAGGCGCTAAAAGGTGGAAAACCGCCCAGATTAATGCCTGGGCGGTCTAGGCGGGTCTGGGCGGGGTCTAGGCGGGCTAGGCGAGTCTGGGCGGCCTAGGCGGGGTCTAGGCGGTCTGGGAGATTTTTTATTTTTTTTTATTTTTTTATTTTTTAATAAGGTTGATTGTGTTCTTATTTTATTTTTCTTTCCTATTTTTTAGAAATAAACTATTTAATTGTTTTTTTAGAAAATCTCGGGAATGGATTTTGATGATGATAATGATGATATGTCTAAATGTAGCGAAGGATGATTACTTAATGGAATTTTCAAAGGATCTGCCGGTACCAATTTTACTAATGTAGATTTTATCAAACATAACTGAGATTATTCATGCAATTTGAAGAAAAATAAAAGAGTACACAAATTCAAATTTATATAAAGTACCCATCATGACCAACTTCAGTCATTTGAGTTTTAATAAATTTTGTTCACGATTGTTAATTTTTCATGTTTTTAAATTTTGCATATATATATATATATATATTGACATTAAATTGGATGTAATTGATAAGGTATTATGCTTAACTTTTGTAAATTATTAAAGTTATAATACAAACCTAAGACCGCCTTGGCACCCGCCTAGGCGCCCGCCTAGGCCCCTGGGCGCTAGGCACCTGCTCGCCGCCCGCCCAGCGCCTAGCGATTTTTAGAACACTGCTCTCAGATTGTCTCGTCAAACCTCTGCTTCAAAGAGAGTATGATAGTATGTTGTGCAAGCCTTTTCAAAAATGTTGGCTCCCGACGAAATGTGTTAGGAATTCCGTTGCCAGCATTTTGATGGAGTCAATGGACTTTGGCGGAAGGCTGTGGAACCACGTCGGTGCTAAGCTTTTTAAACAGGTGGGAAAGGTCCTGCACATGACAGATTCATATCCATCTTTAAGGGCCATTACGTGTTGGTAATGGCACAGGTGGTCGAAAGGATTGGTGGTCCCATCATATGACTTGAGCTTCGGGGGAGTGAACTTCCTCGGAAGGGCCTCATTCATGATCCGATCTACAAAGGGTGGGACGAAAAGGCAGTACAGTATGTCCAGATCGTGCTCTCATCTACAGAAGGAGTTCCCAGGGCCGAGCTTCTCTATTTTGGCGGCAAGCTCAGCGTTAACCACGCAGCTTCCCCGAGTCCAATGAGAACTAGCAGGGGTTTGGCTCTCTTGCGCTTGCTCTCTATCATCTTCTGGAAGAGGAGGTCCGTGATGCTTCTGGTCCCCATTAGATGGTGGTTGATTTTGTCGCGTGAGAGCCTCCACCGCCTTCGTAATCCGTTGAATTTGAGATGTCAGCGTATCGATTCTGGGGTCTATCGGTGCGGGAGAGTGAGTCGGCTGCCCGTGCAAGACAAGAGCTACTGAAGGAGGTGGTATAGGGACAACTTGAGCGTTCGACGTGTCCCCCAATTTTCCGTTGTTGCGTGACCTAGTGGTTACCATCTCTTTGTGTTTTGAAAGGAGACAACACTTAGTGTAAACTTAAGAACTTTGTCATCCCCACGAACGACGCCAAACTGATGCGCTCATTTTTTGCTCCTTACTTTGACTTGATTCCTGTTGACCTACACAAGTAACACACATGAGCCACGGACCACCGTTGTGGTGGCCGATGGCACTCCTATGCTGAAGTCAGATAGGGATGTGAGGAAGGTGTAATGCTGTAACAGAAAATTTGTAGCGTACCTTAGCTTACCAACTTCATGTCCTATTTATAGTACAAGGAGTCTTGGTTCTACCAGGCCATTGTAGGGGTAGTTTAGGAATGAGATCTTCGTGAAGTTCCTTTTCTAATTAGGATTCGCACTGTAGGAGGGAAGTTTCATGTTAGCTATGTGCTCCTAGATAGAGATAGTTCAAAATTCAAGAGCAATCCGTGAAAGGGAATTTCCCTGTATGAAATGTACTCTGGTATTTGCTTCCTGTTTGGAAGCAGAGAACAGGTGTAGTTGCCCGTCCGAAACTGATCATCGAGATACTTGCCATAATAGGACTTATGGGTATTGAAGATGGTTATGAGACGTGTGGGCCTAGTATACTATGAAAGTTCGGATCCGCCAGTCGGATTGAATTGAGCAGGCTTAGAACCGCTTGGGCTTGTTTAGTGTTGGACTGATGTTGGGGATTGTATTTCCTCGGGATCATCATGACACATGTATGGCTTAGAGGTGTGACCATTTTTATGTATCATCAATTTTAATTACTTAAAACATAATTTAAGGCTTATAGCAGTGAGATTTGTTGTAATGGAGACCATAATTTTAAAGTTTAAGGGCAAATGAGAATGTTCATAAACATAGATAAGAAAAAATAACCGGAAAACGACTTTTAAGGCCTAATTCTTCACAAAATAGGCTATTTGGATATCATAGTTGATATAATCACTAATTTGTGTCTACTTTTATACATTATGACTAACAATTATTTTTTTATTAACCCGGGTTAACTAAAAAAGTTATAGGATATTTTTACCCATCCTAAACAAATACAAAACATAATTTATACTTTTATGACCAACAATGAATTTTTTTAATTAATAATCCAACTTTTTATTTTTATTATTATTATTTTTTTTACCCTTAACCCCTCCCACCCATGCTGCTGGTAGTGTCGATATTAATTATTCTAATACCAATTATAAGTTTTTATATGTTTTCATTGACTGACGAGTTAATCAAATTATTAAGCTAAGGTTTGGTAACTTTTCATAATGTAGGCAATGATGATTAGAAATTTGGTTTTATTATTTAATAAAATCAATTTAATTAACTTGTCATAAATTTGATTAGAAAAGTTTATAGGTACTCGTGCATTACCTTTCTTAATGATGTTTAGAAATTTATTTTAATTATCATTGCTTCTTATTCCCTAATATAGTTAATAAAACTAAATTTTCCACTATCGAAATTTGATTCCCTATTCTTCAATGCGTGAGTACCTATAAAGTAATATAGTTTATTCTCGGTAGCTATTTAGTCATAAGCTATCTACCACAGAGCATGATCATAGCTTCAAAGGTAAAATAGGAACCAATATTGAATAAGATAATTTCATATAAATTAAATAGTGACAGAAAATTGAAGCAACTATTAATTGAAACAAAAAAAATTGTTCTTCAAACTCAGATATACCTTCACAACCAGTCAAAGCAAACACATTCAGAGTGACAAAATATCTAAGAATAAGAATGGTTAAAAAAAAGTAAAAATAACGTTAAAAAAATTAGAATCATTAATAAAAGAGTCATTTTTTGTCACAAATGTATAAAATTAGGTTTTCTATTTATTTAGGATAGGTAAATATGTCCTATAAGTTTATGAGTTAACATGAGTTAATGAATAGTCTTTGTTAGTCATAAAAGTATAAAAGTAGAAATAAATTAGCGATTGCATTATCTAAATTGTCTATTTTGTGAAAAACAAAATATGTCTTAAAAGTCATTTTTCGAAAAATAATTTACTTTTTGTAATCTTTTCCTTCCAAAAAAATATATGGAGCAAAGTAATTAAGGAAATGAGTGTTACTCTTAATCGTTTCTTTCCAAAAATAAAATAAGGAAATAAAACATTGTTATACACAAGGATTGTGATTTCATTTTTCGAGTTAATTTGGGTCTCAAGATTTTAAGAAATATTTCGGTGTGTAAAGAAAAAACGTAAAACTTTCAAGGATACATGAAATATATAATGATTTTGATGGTATATTAAATATGTGAAAAAATAATATGCAAGTACATAAATGTATTTAATACATTAAATAAAACCAAAATATCTATAATTAGAAAATCAATGGATAATTTAAAAAATCATTATATAAGTAGAAGAAGTGATAATTAGGAAATTAGGGAGTGATTTAAAAATTCAATAAATAATTAGAAGAAAAAACTCGAAATTTAGAAAAAAAATCCTGAATTTTTATTAGCTGTTTTCATATTTTTACCAAAAAAATGAAATTTACGTAAAAAAAAAAAAAACCCTGAAATTTACAAAAAAAAAAATCTCAAAATTTTTTGAAAAACCCTCAAAAAATGTAATTTTTTCTTTCGCTCTTTTTCTTTTTGTAATTTCAAAAAAACGAAAAATTTGACAAAATTTCGTATAATTTTGCAAAATCACAATTCTTGGTTATACTTGTACATTTGCAAGTACAAAAAGTAATGTCAACATGGCTAAAAACTCACAATTATCTCAAGGTTTAGGTGTTGGACTGAAGTCACATCTTCAAAAGATGAGCAATTCTAGATGTCGAGGAAATGGGCGAGGGAGCCTCCCTCGCACGTGCATGAGTAAAAAAAAAAAAAAAAAAAGAGGGAAATTGAAATTGGGGGAAAATAAGAGGGAGGGAACAAAGCAGAGAAGATAAAGTGGGTTGAAGCAGAGAAGAGAAAACTCGACAGACCTCGCCACCCTCTCCCCATCATCGACTCAACCGACCGAAGAAGGAGAAGAGAATAAGCTTCGTCGTCCCTTCCCTCGCCGAAAAGCTCAGTCTCGAAGAAAAGCTCTCCCCAACTGAAAAGTTCAACCGAAGGTAAGTCTCCCCTTCATTTCTAGATCTAGGGTTTCTCTCTCTCGTTGTTGCTTCTCTTCTTCTTCTTCACCTTCTTTCTGTGTTTGTTGTTGTTGGTGGTGTTTGGGGTTTGCTAGTTAGGGTTCGGATTTAGAGGGGGCGTGCGAGTGAAAAAAAAATTGAAGCACTAATGATTTAGCAATATGAGCATCTCCAGAGACTAATTGCATTTGGAGCTAGTTTAGTTTAAAATTACCTTTCTTTGATAAGCCCTGGCCAAGAATATCTCACAAGTGCAACATGCCAAGTTGAGTACTTTCCTTTTTTAAAATTTCTCTATTCTTATTGACTATTTTCAAGCTCAGTGAGAAAGGGGTAAGGAAATGGAATCAAGGATGACTACAAAAGGGAGAATTTTTTTTTTTTTTGCACAGAACAAACGTTGCTGACCATAAAGGGAAAGCCAAATCTATGAGCCTTCAATGCACGTCCTCCACTCTTTATTTGTTACAAAGTTGTAGTCTATACTCTGTTGTTTAATGTACACTTTTAGGTTGTTTGTATGAGTAAATGGAGAGGTGGGTTGATGAAATTTCACTTGAATCATATATATGTCATCATTTGCATGAATGGGTTGATGAGTTTCATGGGATTTAGTTTATATGATGGAAGATTTGCCGCTGCCCAGTTTATGTTTGATGAATTTTCATATTCAAAGAATACTGCTAGTTTTGGAGCATTAGCATTGTAATCACAATCAGTTTTTTCGACATGTGTTCTAGTTTTAAAAGTTCATTTGACTTAATGTGGTATTCATTGGTTGGTGTGGTTGGTATTTTGTTGCGGTTGATTTCTATTCAATTATTTTGGTGTGCTTGTCTGGGAAGAACAAGGGAACACAAGCTACTTTGAGAGAGTTTTCAACAAAATTTGGGTGGTTTTAAGTGCCTGTGGTGTGTTTCTATACGAGGCCAGCCTGTTAAGGAAACCAAGGGTGATAGAGGAGGAAGAGAAGAATAGGGGAGACTGTTTAATAATGTGAACTACTGGAAAGAGTAGAGTGGTTTACACTTATATACTTAAATTGTAAAATCATTGATGTTGAGTGTAGACTGTTTAATAATACTCAATGATCAGACTAGTTTTCAAAATTTGAAGTTGGTGCCATGAAATGTGATATGTTTACTAAAATGTGATATACTGGTAGGCTTTCAGAGATGCTTGTTGTCAAGTTTTAATATGTTTTCATATGTTTTGGCAGATACTACCTGATGAGATACTTGCCACCACTCTCTGAGGATTTGATTGCCAATAATATAGATTACATGCTTTCTAAAGGATGGAATCCCTGTCTTGAACTTGATGAGGTATGATCATTTGCTCATGGAAGTATATAAAGATCTGTTGGAATAAGCAAACTCATTCACACCTTTGTATGAATTTTCACGGCAAGTTGGACATGTGCATAGAACCAGATGCCAGGGTACTATGATGGAAGATATTGGACACTGGAAGCTGCCTATGTTAGGGTGCATCAATCCTGTGCAGATTCTGAAAGAAATTCGCAAGTGCAAGAAGACGTACCCCAAGTGCAACAATCCTATGTTAAGGTGCACGTGATCGATCTTGGAGTCAGGACTGGAATGCACTGGACAATTTTGATCCAAGCTCTTGCATCCCGATATGAAAACCCGGTGGAGTTTTTGAAAATAATTGTTGTGGGCAAAAGCGAACAACAAGCTAATATGGAGGCCACTGGTCAGAGGTTGTTGAGCTTTGCTGATGCAATGAAGCTAAACTTTTCGTTCACAGTGATTGTTTTATCAGACATGAAAGAATTCAAGGAAGATTTATTTATGTTAGAAGCTGACGAAGCAGTAGTGGTTCATTCTTCTGTGCTACTACGAATATTATTACCATGGCCTAATCGCTTAGAAGCTCTACTGGCAGCAATCAGTAGGCTCAAACCTTGTGTAATGGTTGTCACTGAAATGGAAGGTAACTATAACTCATCCTTCTTTGATCACCGCTTTGCTGAAGCGCTCTTCTTTTATAGTGCACTGCTCAACTGTATTGAAGCTTCCAGGAACGAGAACAATGAGGTTATAATGAACGCTTTAGAAGCAAACTTTGGTACGAGTATCATTAACATTGTTGCAACGGAAGGAGAGGAGAGGACGACCCGGTGTGTGGGGCTGAATGTCTGGAGATTGTTCTTTGCGCGATTTGGGATGGTTGAAACAAAATTAAGCAAGACATCCTTGTTTCAAGCTGATCTGATTCTCAAGCAGTTTAGCATTGGGAGTCATTGCACTCTTGACATGAATGGGGAATGCCTCACTGTTGGGTGGAAGGGAACTCCAATTCATTCTGTTTTTGCTTGGAAATTTCAATAGGGAAAGAGCTTGTACACATTTAAGCTCACCAAGCAGCTTTGTTTCTTTGTCTACAACAATGTCTTTGTTTTTTTGATGAAAAACTATAAATCGTTTTCCAGTCTCTATGTTCTTTGCTACCCTAATTTGATTCGTATATAATGTTTATCGACTCCTGTATTGTTAGCCATTATGATTTTTTTTCAAAGGCAAGCCAAACCTTATCATTAAAATCGAGTGCATATAAATCAAGTGCATATAAATGCATATAAATTGCCTTAACATAAATCGCCAAACATAAAACATATGGATGGTGGACAAACTGTGAATGTTGTCTTTCATAATAGTGCAAAAACTACAGATATACTAACACAAGCCACAGAGCAAATTTTCCAGCAAGCCACAACAAATTTTCCAGCAATGATCCCTACTAGCAAATTCTGACAGTAAAATTCATATTACAGTGAGCAAATTCATATTGCTTGAAATCTGACAGTAAGCACATTTCTGATTGTGAAGGGAAACACGTAAAAGCTCTTTTTTCTAGAGACCATAGTTTCCACAATCAATTTAATCATAGCTAAGACCCAATATGATTTCATAGTTTCCACAATCACTTGAATCATAGCAATCAATCTGACATAGACCATATTAAGAACTTCCATTCACAATAACAAAAAGTTCAATACAAAAGAACTTCCTTTTACAATAACAAAAAATTCTAGAAAATCTTCACAATCATTCTAAAACTATAGCTCAATGTCAATAAATTTCTGCTACACTTCTAATTACATAACCCACACAACCTTCATTTTGTTTAGTCATCTCGAGCTGATAAATTGAAACTATAGCAGCATGTCCTTCTCTTCCTAGCACTTGCATTCCAACTTGCAGTCCAACTTGCAGAAATTGAAACTATAGCTGATAAATTGCCTAACCATCTAGACTTGCAGTCCAACTTGCAGAATATAGCACTTTCATTCTTCAAAGCCACTATAACACTTGCATTCCTCCTCTTCCTAGCACTTGCATTCTTCCTTGCACTTGCAAGTTCAGCTACATTAATACAATTCCTGGTTCAGCAATATTTGTTGATTCTTCAAGCCTTCCATCAAACTCCTCAGATTTCTGTTTGAATATCTGAGTGAATTGCTTCTAAACTGCCACAAGTTAGATAAAACATATTGTTGATAAAACTGCTTCTAAATATTTAATGAAATATCAGATCCACAATGAATCACCAATATGTTAGCATTTTGTTTTATCAACAATGAATCACCACTAAATATTTCATTAAAACATGACCGATTGGACTCAAAATTGCCAAATTCAATCACATAAACACACTTTCCACATAATCTCAACAATCAATCAATCCAACCCAACAAAGAAAAAGCCAACCCCACCAACCAAATCAGACCAAAATTCCAAAAAATCCACACATAATTCGACCTTCTAAACCAAACCCAGATTTTAGTTTCAACTCTTTTACACTACAACAGATCATATCAACCAAAAACCCTAACAAAATTGCAAACTTTGACCATCTGATAGAAAACCCACCTCACCCACTCCCAATCCAGAGACACCCAATGAACTCCACCACTCAAACTTTGGCAGATAACATGACAAATGAATTAACAGGATGAGTTTGTCAAGTCCCATCTTATTACAGAAGTGGAGAAGTGATTTTCTGTCAAATGCTTGGCATCATGAATCAAAATTTTGAAAGCATTAATGCAAGTAAAGAAATATCAGACGGCTACAAAAACAGATTCAGATTGCAAGCTTAACCAACCTGATCATAACCTAGATCTAAAAACAAGAAACCCTAAATCTAAAAACCCTAGATCTAGAAATGAAGGGGAGACTTACCTTAGCTTTTGCAAGAGGGAAGGGACGAGGGTGAACTCATTCTTCTTCTCTGGCCTACGACAGGGAAGGGACGAGGAGACCTTCTTCTCTTTCTTCTTCTTTGGCTTCGTTTGAGTCGACAATGGGGAGAGGGTGGAGATGGAGAGCTTCATTGGGGGAGAGGGAGAGCTTCGGGAGAATGGGGAGAGGGAGAGGGAGAGGGAGGTCTGCTTGAGAATGAAAATGGGGAGAGGGAGAGGGAGGTCTGAGCTTACTCTCCCCATTCCCTCCTTCTCCCTAAAATTTCGATTTCCCGCAATCTTTTTTAATTTTTTTTTACTCATGCACGTGCGAGGGAGGCTCCCTCGCCCATTTCCTCGACATCTAGAATCGCTCTCAAAAGATAACAGTTCTGATTAAAAACTTCTTGAGATTAAGAACAACCCAGTGATTGAAATCTACATCACGCCATAAGATGGTTAGCTCAACCTCATAATATAATGATTCTAAGAAATAAATTTCTGTGGAAAAAATTGGTTGACTGTAAACACATGATGCCATTTCCATCCATTTGACAAGTATACTTTCAAACTTGAAAAGGTACATGGGGATGACCAAAGAACAGAGACTAACAACAAGTCAACAACTACCCATTTCTTTGAGTTTAACTCCCCGTTTGGATACCATCAGTATTTATTAGGCGAAGTTTTCAAAACTGAAACTATTAATATCCATGCTCAATTTAATTGAACTGTTCAACAATAGCTAGTCATTACATTAAATCGGTATTTTTGTAATAACTTAAAAAATAGTACTAGTTTTGAGCTATAACAATTTATAAAGCAATTTTACATATTTTTATAAATAAAGTTATTCAATAATTGTAACATCACAAATAGTATATATGGGCTTACAAGTGATGTTATTCATGGTGATGTAATTTATTGTATCACTTTTTTTGTGTAGCTATTTTTCATTTTGTTGACTAAATTTAATTTTGACTTAAAATTATTTAGTAGATTGTAATAGCTCAAAAATATTATTGTTATTTAAGTTATTACAAATATATCAATTCGATATAGTGTGTACATAGTTATAGGGCAGATATATTTGTACATACCCTATTTCCTAGTATTGTACGACAAGTAACCTGCCACGCCGTTTATTATCATGTAACATCTTGCCTATTTTACCTAAAATATAGTGTAGAAAAAGCATGCAACAAAGGGTGCATGGGTTTATTTTGGACGTACCCATAAAATGGTAATCCCCTACCTAATCCACACTTATAATAATCGATTTTTGAAATGTTTTGTGTAGATCTATCGATTAGCTATGGATGCTTGTAAGCAATCGATCGATGGATTGGTCAATATGAATATATATATTTTTTAATCTTTTATTTTGGTATGAAATTGGTAGGGAAAGGAGAAAGAAAATACAAGGAAATATGGGCTCCAAGTAAACAACAAATTGATTGACTTGACTCAATCGCATTGAAATTTTCTACCGTGTGTGTGTGTGACGTACGTGGCATTTTGAGAAAACAAAACGTGATAATCACGGGAAGTGCTCCACTTCACGCACGCACGTGCCACTCGAAGCTTCGTGGGTCTTGCTTGGTTTGCGTATGCCGTGACGGCGGCTTTCTTCTTCTTCTTCTTCTACTTTTTTATATTCATTGACTCCGAACGAAAACAAATTAGTCAACAGTCAACTCCGAAGCAAGTGTCTAGTCTCCCTCTCCATGCTCTTCTTTTTTCTTCTTCTTTTTTTATCCAAAAATATTTTGATATCTTTGAGATATTATTTTTGTATTGAAAGCTCTACATCACATATACCAAATATTCTTTTAATTATATTAGGAGCGAAAATGCACTTCGTGCATATAAGGTGTGAAAGAGGATGCTGGAGGGAGTTGTTGACATGATGAGGCCGTGATTTGTTGGTGATGACCGGTGAAATAAAGAGGGCAATTGCATCACTCTCAATCGACTATGAAATGAAGAAGGGAGTAGCAACGGTGGAAAAACGGAGAATGGAGATGAGAGAAGGAGAAATCACATAGAGGGAGGGAGGGAGGGAGATGATGGAAATATGATAAGAATTCTATAATATAGGTAAGAGCATTTTCAACATTTTCAGATATTAAAATCTTCACACACAACCTACTTTTGGATTGCGGTTTTAAAGTATAACAAAATAAAAGATACTATGCTTTTTAATATGATTTTATCAATAGCATATCAAATGTATAATATGTAATCGAATATATCCTTTCATACACAAATCACAAGATAACTAAGCAATTAATATGTTGAAAAAGCAATTCAACATAGGACATTAGTCAATTATTGATTTGCACACAATAATTGCCCATTCCCCTGATCACTATTAGTAGTACAGAGAAATAAGTGAAGGTGCTACATATTACATTCATTCTTTAGAGATTGGGAAGCACCATTATTGTGTGCCTGATGTCATCTCCAACAATGTTGTTCTTATCCTAATCTTAAACCAACTAATTCTTCAACTACTGTCAAGAGTAGCTATTACAATTTAAAAAATAGAATAAAACAAAGAAAACTTGCTTAATAAAACACGTCCGCCAAAAGCAAGAGTGAAACTACGAGCTATAGCAAGCAACTTTATTCAATGTGTGAAATCTACATGAAATAACAAGGTTCGTTTTTGTTCTATTTTATGATAATGTGGTGTGCCCCATAAGCAAATAAAATTTTCTTTGACACGAGAGTATGGTTTCTGAGCACATATCCTCAGAGCATCTCCAATAGGCAACATCAAACATTGTAATGTTTTCGTGCAAATATCTCCAACGGGCAACATCAAACATCATGATGTACAATTTGGGTGTTTGATTGCCTTGAGTTATACAACTTATAAGTTTACACATTCAAGCAACCGTCAAAGCTCAAGTAAATATGGCTAATGTCTAAAGCCCCCCACCTTAGTTCTTTACATCCAATACTTTCACTAGAAGTGGAAGCGCATGATGTGTGTGTAAATATTAGAGGTGAAGTTTACAGAGAAGGAGGAAGAAGAGGGCGGGGTGGTTGAGAAACAAAGAAAGATGAAGGCGGGGAAGAGGAAAAGAAGGGCCGACGGAGGTGGAGAACGAAGAGGGAGAGAGATGACGGAGATATGATGGGCATTATTTAATTTGGGCGAAATTAAAAACTGAAAATCAAGTTTAAAATATACACTTTTTGTTGTTTAATAATCAATGTTTGAAAGAGAATTGGTTTTGATTGTAAAAATATGAAATGTGGAGGGAAAATTTAAAAATTAAAATGTTAAATGTAAGGGCCTTTGTATAATTTATAAATAATGAAAGGCTTGATACTAGGGATTTAAGTATAATTAATGAATGTTTATAGGGGCTGACTTTGATTGAAAATCAAAAATTACATTTTAGCACATTTTTATAATTTACAGATAATTGGAAGGCTTTAAATAAATGATGTTAAGGTTTTGGGTGTAATTAATAATGTTTAAGGGGGCTGAGTTTAAATATAAATTATTAATGAAATTCTAAATATTTAAGGGCATGTGTATAATTTAAAAATAATTAGGGGTTCGAATAAATTATATTTGGAGCTTAGATATATTTAACAATGTTTGAAAGGGGCGGATTTTCTATCGTAAATAATCTGAATTTGGGAAGGTGAAATGGTACATATAGTTTCCATTTGAAATGAAATACCCATGGCCACTATTCTCTTACCTATTGATTTTTTCTTATAAATATGATAGAATTAGGAGGGCGTTTTTCGTAAGATCTAATTGAAGACACAAACATTTTCATAAGCCCAACTTTCCTTATAAAGTTTAGATAGTAGTTTTCTCCATGAAATTCTAACCTTCTTTTACAAATTAACTTCTAATTCTTGATGCTGCATTGGTATTGGTAATTTTGTCTATAGTGATTAGCGATGATTATTTGGCACCACAGATTTTTCTCACCCACACCATCCATCTAATGTTTTCTTTCTCACACCATTCACTTTTTGTCCTACACCATAGTTTTCTTCCGCACCAACCATTTAAACCACTGTCTATATTATCTTTATCCATCCCTTCTCACCACCACCATTTTTCTTCCAACATCTTCTTATTTTTCGATCTTTTTCTTCTTCTTTTCTGCATCTTCTTTATCATTTCTCTTCTTCTCTTCTCTTCACTTCTCTCTTCCCTCCCCATCCAGGGGCACCCCAAAGCACACCTCGCATATCCTATCCATTATCTCAAATCGAAATTGAAGACAAAGTCAAAGAAGAATAAGAGATGAAACCTTCTCGATTCTGCCATCCCACCTCTCCCTTTCCTTTTTCTCCTTCCCCTCGCACTTTGTTAAAAAACAGAAAGTGCGAAAGGAATGAGAAGAAATAGAGGGGGAGGGGCAACAACTTGTGCAAAAAGATGGAAGGGTGGGAGAATAAGATAGTGGAACTGAGAGAGTGTGGGAGAACTGGGATAGAATGAGAAGAAGATGAATAAGGGAAGGAGAAGAAAAAAAAAAGATGGAGAAGGGGTGATAGAGGCTACTGCGGTTGTGGTTCCATCTCTTTTATCTCTACCCGGTCGTCCCTCGCCAACCCTCGCAATCGATTGTCCCCTTCCTCTCTACCACTTTTCATGTTGTTGTTGTTGGTATTGCTATTGTTGTTGTTCTTAAGAAGAGAGAAATAAGATGAAAAATGCATAAATGGACGTGGTGTGAGTTAGCAGGTAAAAAAATTATGAAGAAAGGGAAGAGAGTTTTGTAGGAAAAACTCTTCATATCTTCATGAGCTATTTGGTTATCTAAAGAGAATAGAGAAGATAATTGAGGAAGAAGAGTTGTAGATTGTTTTGTATTAATATATGCCTATTTTTTAGGATTGTTGAGCCTTCACCACTTCATCTCATCCTTGAGTAAAACTTTCATCTTCAATTGAGTGAGGGAGTGAATATAAAAAACTCTTAAGCCTCTCTACCCGACAAACGAGTTTCACTAAAAGAGAGAAACCCTTTGAGTGTTAGCCTTTGCCTAAACTCACTCTTACCCGTGTGGGTTCTTGAATCTGTGGACTGGATTCATACGAGTAAGTGTCATAGATGATCCCAAATAGGTGCTAAGACTTGGTTGTGTCGCATTCCATGATTGTGTGATCATTGGGCATTCGGTAAGTCTCGTGAAGCACAAACATAAGTCCAAGTGGTATTTTTGAAATCCCAAGCACTGGCGTGGTTGGGGTGCATCTCACGTGACCGCCAAGGTTTTTGTATGTCATGTGGACTCATAGGAGCGCTATGATTAGACCATGCAAGGTTGTGGAACGTTGATTGAGTTGGAGATTGCTTTTGATCAAGTAATAAAACGTGAGGCTTGCGAGCCCTTTACACCTCAAACTCCGACTTAGGTAAAACTCGTTATATTGGTGTTCATTATCTAGTTTGATTTCTTATCCCCATAACTTTATTTACTTTATCTTGCATGCTTAGTTAAGTTGTTTTACATTGTCACGTTGCTTGTAAGTTCAACTTGCATGCCTAGGATTTCTTAAGGAGATTTTGCAAAAGATTTTTAACTAAGTGTTCACTTTATAGTGAAACAATTAAACTTGTGAACTGTGTGATTTTGATTTACTTTAAGTCGTATCATAAGCCTTCAATAAGTTTATGCGAAAAAAACTTTTTAAGTCAAATAATTTCATTTGTTTTTTTTCAAAACAAATTTGATTTTTGAAAAGTAATCATTCACTGTTCTAGTCGATATTAGCCTAGTGTCAATGCACTCTTTGTGAGTATTAGAGCATACTTGACACTATCAAATTTCAACTAGAAACGAAATGTTGAACTCATTCTTTCAATAATCTACACTAGGATTTCAAACCTAGTTGACCACATTCAATACAAGAAAATGGCCATTTAACGACGGTTATTCAACCATCGCAGAATATTGCTATTTAACGACAGTTATAATTAAATATAAAATGTCGTTATAAATAAAACATCAATTTCTTTAAAGCAAATGTGAAAACTCGCTCGCTCGTCCGATTCTGAGCCCATCCATCCTAATTTCCTATCCCTCCCCCACCTCTCAACCCCTTCACCATATCCTCTCCCCTCCCCAAACCCTAACTCCCCACCGATGACGATGAGTGAAATTGTCTCATCCAACATTGTTTGCTTACGAAGAGAAGCTCTGATGACGACCGCCCCTCCTCTCCCCTCCAACATTTCACTCAATTCTTTTCTTCGATCGATAGATCAAATCCGCTTGAATCGATTCGTCTCGTCGATGGAGTTCGAACTCGAACAAGGCAAGAGCCTCCACATGGATGTTGTTACTGCCAACCCTGATGATTGGGATTTTGATCCTTTCTCTATGAGCATTGATGGAGATGAACTTCTAGCTGGAGTTGTGCCCTTGTGACTCCTTCGAGCCCGATCTGTGCCGAGGATGAGGGCTTCTCCCCAACCGGCTGGGTCGAGTCGGATCTGTGCTTCGCAGCCCCTCCTTCTCTCGCAGGGCCTCTCGCCAATGTGGTACTTTTTGTTGATATACCGTAAAAATGCTGAAATTTTTGTAGGTCAAAGATGATTTTAGTACAAACTAACACAACCTGTTTGTTAGTTGGGATCAATTAAGACACCCTGCCAATTCCATATTTGTGAAACATTGGTCACAGATGGTTCACTCCTTCACTTGCTCAAAGATACGAAACGCTCTATCAAGAATGGTGTCAAATTCTTGAAGGTAAGTTTTCAACTATTTAAATTAACAACTGCTACCATCATTGTTACACTGAGGTCATTAGCTACATTTTAGGATGTTGCAGGCTTTCAACCACATAATAGCATCCTTCTTCCAGCCCTAAAGTATTGTTGGTTATATCAGTAAACACAACTCGCTCTAACTTTGGATATTGTTATGATTAGGGCACTCCAATAAAAACTTAGAAGTTGGTTTTGATGGACGCGTAGCTTCTGTCAGATTTGAAGATGGATCTAATGTAGAAGCTGACACGGTACTTCAAAATTTTCATATAAATATAAATATAATTTTAATTTTAATAAGATATGATTTTCATTTTACCTGAGTTCATTCTGAATTACCACTAATTTCAATTATCTCATTTAGTCAGTGAAACATGACACTTTTCCAAATGCAGATTTATTGTCTGCAGTAGGGTAATAAACTGCTGCATTTCAGTGATGTTTTGCAGCAGATTTTAAATTGCAGCAATTAATTTGTTGAAACTGAGTAATGTAGCGGACTCTGTTTTAGATTTTAGATTTTATATATGCCAGTTACTTGAGTTTTATATATTTCAGAATAGTTTGTTTTTTGAAAGCTAATAATATATCAGGTCTTCGTTGTTGAATTCATACTAAAACTCCTCCAATTATTAGTTTTGAGTACTACCGAAATGGAGAAAGAAATAGTATCAGATGAGTTGTCCCCTAGAGGAATTCTAGAGGACTGGACAAGGAGCTTAGACTCCGAAATGGATAATTCCAAGACAAGCATTTCAAATTCTGAAGCTCAACCTAATCATAGAGCTAAGTCTAACTGGAGTAGATTCTTCAGTTTATTGAAAGGTAGACCGATCAAGCGCTTGGCGAGCTTGCCTCCGAGCTTCCCTCCTGTTAGTGTTCGAAGTTTTTCTAAAAGAATTAGTAGAAGTGTGAGAGAGAACCCAGTCTCATCCCTTAGTCCACTTGAAGAAACTTGGAAGAACTTCACATTCTCTGAACTCCAAGCAGCAACAAAAAACTTCAGCTCTGGTTAGTAATTTTTCTCCATAGTCCAATTCACTATACTATCCAGTTAGCATTTGAACTACTACCTTACATGCGTGCTAATTGTCTTTATAGAAAATTTGATTGGGCAAGGCGGATATGCTAGAGTTTACAAGGGATGCTTGCACGATGGGCAACTCGTAGCAATCAAAACGCTAACTCGTGGAACAGCTGAAGAGAGGATAGATGACTTCCTGTCGGAGCTCGAGATTATAGTACATGTCAATCATCCTAATACTGCAAAGTTGATAGGGTATGTGATAGAAGGAGGAATGCACCTAGTTCTTCAATTGTCTCCAAATGGGAGCTTGGGATCTCTATTTCATGGTTTGTTCGTCTCCAACTTGACTTGTTATTAATTCAAAGTTTTTAAGATCTTTTTCTTAGTCAGGTTCTTAGATTGCTTAAGCTTTGGTTTCTCAGATTCGAAGGAAAAATTGGAGTGGAGCATTAGGTTTAAGGTGGCTTTAGGAACAGCTGAGGGTCTTTTATATCTCCATGAAAAATGTCCGCGTCGTATGATACACCGAGATATCAAGGCTTCTAACATTTTGCTTACAGAGGATTTTGAACCTCAGGTACCTTTTTATATGGGATAATTATGCCCAAAATCTCAATTCTCACAGAAATGTCTGATTTCTGAAATGGTAAAATTTATGAGACTATAAAGAACAATGGTATTTTTTGCTGTCAAAGAGTAATGGTATTTTTTGTTTAATTTTTCAGATTTGTGATTTTGGGCTTGCAAAGTGGCTACCTGAGCAATGGAGTCATCATACTACTTCAAAACTTGAAGGCACATTCGGGTTTGTATATCACAGAAACTCATAATTGTTTTGCAAAATAAAAAAATATTAACCATTCTGATATATCTTTCGTTCATGACCATGACAGCTATCTTTCTCCGGAGTACTTCATGCATGGCATAGTTGATGAAAAATCGATGTTTTTGCATTTGGAGTACTTCTGTTGGAACTCATTAGTAGACATCGGGCTATTGATACCAATAAGAAAGCCTTGTGATGTGGGTAAGTTCGTTTCCATGTTATTTTGTGACCTTGTCTTATGTAAACTCTGTCAGGTTGTCAACTGAGAATTCAACATGTTTGTTTGATACTTGTTGCAGGCAATGCCATATCTTAATAAGATCAACCTTAGGAGCTCGCTGATCCTTCTCTAGCTGATGTGTATGACTTACAACAGATGAATCGGATGGCACTGACAGCTTCTTTGTGCATACAACACTCCTCAATTCTAAGACCCCGTATGAATCAGGTACGTGTTTTCGTTTTTTCAATCAGTGATCATTTTCTTAACGAAATACTCCAATTTGTTCATGACTGGAAATAAATTTGTCATTGGGGCAGAGACCTTAAGTCAATTTACTCTGTTGTTTCAGTAAAAAGGCTTGCTCAAAAATCAGGACAAGGAATGGAAGAGCTGAAAGTTGAGGTAGTTTTGGTTGCTAAACTTATGCACAAAATTTTAGTGAGGTTGTTGAGTTTCTGCATACAGGAAGAAAAAATATTGCTTACCTATGAATACAAGGACAATATTCAATCAAATCAGATGTCTTTAGGTTTGGAGTTATAGTATTAGAGATCATCTCTGTTAGAAGAAATTCAAGCTTTGGCAATTCAGTGAATCTTCTAAGCTATGTAAGTACTAGAAAATTGTATATTTCTTTCACCTTAGTAAATTTGTATATTTCCTTTTTAAGAACTGGATTTCTTTATCTGTTAGACCCTGTTCTAAGTTGTTTAAATTGTTTCAGGACCAGTTACATATGTCAGAGACATTGCCGCAACATATGAACTTCTAAAGAGAAGTGATGTAGACGCTATAGAGATTACATACAAGTGGAAGTAGTGTAGATTTTTTTTTTCTGTCGAAGTAATGATATATGAGCTGACTTAAATTCAAGTGGAATTGTCTCCTTAGTTAACAAACTATGATTTCCTGAGCTGTTTAGGTTTCTTGTGTTCATTGGTATGTAGGAAGACTGATATGTTCAAGGAACTTTGGAATAGTTTGGGATTTTGCAGTGGTGGGAATCAATCATTGAGAAGCACAGACGGGTATGTTGATTTTGACTATTTTGGTCGACTTAATGTCTTAGATTTACAGGTACATATGTATAACACCTTCCTTTGTTCAACTATGATTATCATTTTCTCTGCTTTCAATATTAGCTTATCTTTTTGCCTTTCCTCTACTTTGAATTTTGCAATCAATTTACAGGTACATATGTATTACATCTTTTTGCTTTTTCTCTGCTTTGCATTTTCTCTGCTTTGAATATTAGCTTATCTTAGATTTACAGGTACATATGTATAACATCTTTTTGCTTTGAATATCCTTTTGCGTTGCAAGTCCAGTGACTAGGTTGCAATCAATTTCAGTTCTCTTTTCTCACCCTAACATTCTACTTGAATAGATTTGGTTGTTATATTGTTTTTGTTATGTTCTTTGTTTACTTGTTTTGCAGGGCTGCTCCACTATGGGGTGTTATGAAGCACTTGTATCACAAAATTCAGACATTGCATCGAAGAAATCTCAGAAGTATGGTTACCTGTTAGAGCAAGAGAAGTAAGCAGACTTTGTTTTCTCCTAC
Source organism: Berberis thunbergii (assembly GCA_003290165.1). Classification (NCBI taxonomy): domain Eukaryota; kingdom Viridiplantae; phylum Streptophyta; class Magnoliopsida; order Ranunculales; family Berberidaceae; genus Berberis; species Berberis thunbergii. The sequence goes on along the minus strand of QNQO01007442.1, from coordinate 178,041 downwards.
TTGAAAATGCATGGATATTTCATACTGTCGACCAAATTTGACAAGTAACTGGACTCTCAATTGCATGGTTTTCTGCAGGGCTCTCAATTCATTGCCTGACCTCCCAGATTTCGAGTTGTCATTGAGACCTGAGGACTACAATTTGCCAGAAATGGATCCAGCATGGGATGGCGAATAATGGGAAATCAAAGTTCATACACTTAAAAAGCACCTCAAAGACGGGGAAGGTGGAACAGAAACAGAGTGAGATCGGGCTGGCTTTGTTGTGATTGTAATATTGTTTTTTGAAAATTTGATTATGTCCATTGACAATTTGTAACAATTTTAATTTGTAATTTTCTTCTAGACCATGTATAATATTGATTTTGAAATGAAATTAAAGTTCCTCTTAATGTATGATGATGATATCATATGAGTTTAGTTTAGTGTCGTTATTTATATTTGATTTTTGATTTGAGTCTAAAAGTTCTAGTGCATATGTTGGATAAATTATTTGCACCCAATGAAAAGAAAACACTACAGGTTGAAAAATGTCATTTTTATATGGTAAAAAAGTTTGAATTATCAAAGGGAATTTAGTGGCGGTTGCAAATCGTCGCTAAAAGGCAAAAAGTTGGATTGTTCATTGAATTTTGTCGACGGTTTATTTAGCGATGGTTATAAACTTCGCTACATTAAACCGTTGTTATATAGTAGTTAGCGACGGTTATGCCAGCGGTTGCTTAAAACCGTCGCTGAATGACCTAGTGACGCCTTTATTAGCGGCGGTTTTGTAACCGTCGCTATTTTATTTGGCGACAGTCATAACCGTCGCTGTATACCTTTGGCGACCGTCGCTAAAATACAGTTTTCTTGTAGTGATTGGTTTTTCATCGACAAACCAACCAATCTTTGAATGATTTTAATTGGTGTTCTATCTAAAGAGAAATCAACAAAAAATAATAACAGTGAACTACTTCTAATCAACTTCTATAGAGTTGTAACTTCGTTCCTTGAAGTATTTGGATTACTATTTTTTTATTTAGATATCCTTGCGCAAAGTTTTTCAAGATAATAGAATTTTTTTAAACACATTATTTCCTCTAGTCTCGGTCATTAGTTAATTCAGTGCAGTTTTAATATGTTTTTCACTTAAATTTATAATCAGTCATTATTTTGATGGAATTTTACCTTTAGAGCGTTACAAGGTGCATATCATTAAAAATAATGGTTAGTAAAACTGTGGTTGCATCTTAGGTTGGTTGACCTCGTCTAATTTATTCTCAAAGACGAAGTTACTGAGAATAAGTTACTGAAGTTAGTAAAAATGATGGTTAGTAAAACTGTGGTTGCATCTTTTACATAATAGTTGAAAGGGACATATAAAAGTTACTGAGAATGTGAAAAAAGTAAAACCAAAGACGATATTCATTCAGTAAATACAGTTAACGAAACTAACTCATTTGCTTTTACTTTTGTTTAAATATTTGCTTTTACTTTTGTTTCTTTTGTATAAAGGTTCTGGGATTCTTAAAATTCAGCTCAATTTTCAAAAAAAAAAAAAACTCATTTGGTAAAAAACCAAATCCAATGAGATTGAGCACGCAAACCAATAATAAATAAAGTTTCTCAAGTGTCTAGCTTAACCAAAAGTGATCTAAATAGTAGAGGGTGATGGATTTAAATAGGGGTGAATTTGATGTTGATCCTTTATACTAAGAAGATTAATGTTTTTAGTTCATTTATAAATTTAATTTGATCTTTGTCTCTTGTTGTGTATTAATCATTCAATTAACCATTATCTTGTGCATGTATTTCTCACATGTTGTAAAAAAAAAAAAAGACCTTAATTACCTTCATTTAAGAGAGTTTTCCATGTAGAATCTTACTATTTTTATCACATCTCTCAAATAAGGTTCAAGTTTTTTTTTTTTGACACATGTGAAAGACACATACACAAGATAATGGTAGATTGGATGGTCAATTGACAATAAGGGGCCAAGATCAATTGAAATTTATAAAATGGACTAAAGGCATTTACATATTAATAGAAAGAGGCAACATCAAATTTGCCCTTTCAAGAAAAAAAAAATGGAAGAAAATATAAAGAGTATGGGTGGAAAATATAAAGAGTAAGGGTCTGTTTGGTGGATGAAAAATAAACACAAAAATTGAAACGGATTTCCTGGAATCTATTTTCGAAGTTAAGATCAAACATTTGGATTTCCCTGAGAGATGGAAAAGCTTGTCATGTGCATAAATCTTTTCATGTCGTTAAATATACAATCAAATGGCGAAAAATCACTTGACTTAATAATGATGTAAGAAGGCATGGCACGAGATCTAAACATGGAAGGGACAACAATGATTTACTAAAAAAAATAACCGCTAGTTTGGCCCTTTATTTGATGATACAAAGCTTATTTATCTTATTTTAAATTACTCTTTAGAATTGTTATCAAACCCATCTAAGTGTCTAGGAAAACAGCGAGGGACCCAATAGGGTTGGGGGTGGTGGGGTAGGGGTTGGGGGAGCCGTCCATTCCCCCCGGGATGCGCGCTTGACTTTTCAACGCACGCATCCCGGAGATTCAAGCGCGCATCCGAGGGGGATGGACGGCTCCCCCAACCATGTGGGGTCTCTCGCTGTTTTCCTCGCCATTTCCCTCGACAATTAGAATTTTTCATTGTTATCACATATGCCCAAAGATAATAGGTATTAGTTTGACCGAGCTGATTTATCAATCAAATTAAGATACCAAAAGTCTAATGACATGTTTGGTTACTCAATGGAATGGGTGTGATTATTGTTATGGTAACGGTCATTACAATAGTTTAAGTCAATCCTTTATTTGGTTTGGTATAAAAATAACGTAATAGGAATGAACGTTACAAATTTTATTGTAATGGTCATTTTTTCTCAAAACCCTATGAATGTCCATTGTAATAGTCAACACTCCATTTGCCTTATTTGCCCTCCATCCTTATCCACCATAGATCCAAAATCCATAGTTGATAATTGAGGGCACATTAATTTCAGCACCCACATATAGCTCTAACAAAAATCGATAAATCTCGAATGTTATACGGGACTCGCATAATAGTAAGATGGATGGAGGCCATTGTATTTTTCCAATTGAGACGTTTTAGAGAAGTTTGATACTTTGCTTCATCATAAATCATACAATAGTAGAATTGCTTCATCATACATAATTTTCAACAATAGTAGAAGTATTACAATTGAGATAACATACAAAGTCATTACATGTTGAGTATATCTGCTAATAATCGATGCAATAACCACAACAATCATAAATTTGATTGAGATGATGTAGATGTGAGAGTACCTTGACCAGAATTGGATGAATTGTCTTCAAATGTAGATGTAGGAGGATCTTGAGAAGGGTTGGGCGGCATTTGCAAGTCTTCGACACGTTTTTGTAGCATTTCAATAACCATACTCATTGAAGGACGATTTGCTGAATGTGTTTGTATACACCATAGCCCGACTATCATCATCTTTCTAATACTTTCTTCTTCAAATGTGTCATCGATTTCACCTAATCCAATACTCCCATGTTGCTCCAAGCGATTGTAAATCCATTGCGGGAAATAAATCTCACTTGTCTTCGCTGTGGGATCAATGTTCTTTCTCCCTCCAACCATTTCCAGCACCATCATTCCATAGCTATAAACATCGGATTTTGAAGAAACACCCCCAAAAATCCTACAGCAAATCTCTGGTGCAATATAACCTATGGTACCTCGGGCATTGAGCATTGAAACAGTACTCTCCCTTGTCAGGCAAAGTTTGGCCAACCCAAAATCCGAGATCTTTGGACAAAAGTCCTTGTCTAGAAGAATGTTGTGAGGTTTAATATCAAAATGCAGAATGCGAGTAGTACAACCACGATGTAAATATTCTAACCCGTTAGCAATTCCCAAAGCAATTTGATGCAACTTTTCCCTTCCTAAAGGGTGTGTTGAGCTTGGGCTCTTCTCATCGTATATGAACTTTTCAAGTGATCCATTGGGCATGTATTCATAAACAAGAGCTCGTTTAGACCTTTCAAAGCAAAATCCAATAAGACTAACGATATTGACATGGTTAGTCCTACTGATTGCAACAAGTTCATTGACGAAATCTTCTCCATTACCTTTGGATTCAGTCAAAACCTTAACAGCCACCAAGCGCCCATCCCTAAGTTTGCCTTTGAAAACACTTCCATAGCCTCCTTGGCCTAGTTTATCCTTGAAGCCATTGGTAACTTTTTTGAGATTTGAATATGTGTGTCGATGAAGAGCAAGAGGTCCATGTCCATAGTTTTCACAAAACGCTTCCACATTGAAGTTCTTTCTGTTTTTGGTACTCCATTTACAGAACATTAGAGAGCACTTGGATGAAATACTCCTCCTATATATTATTATAAGTACGATTAAAGTAACCAATGCTCCAGTTACAACCGATACACCTGTACGTAATACCAAAAAAAAAAAAAAAAAACTATTTTGTTAATTCAATCCTATAACATTAACTATCTCTATAGTTTGGATGCCCATCTTTGTTGAGGTTTTGTGGAGCTTACCAATTATGATTCTCTTTCTGTGTACCACAAAAAACCCAGCACTTGACGTTGATGTTGAAGTTGACGTCGGAGCATCTACATTCACAAGCATCACGTTTAGTCAAGCTAAACTACAATTTCAAAGTATCCAATTAGCTAAACCGGCCATGAAAGACTTTATTGAAATGTTTGGTTTGTCATTGAAAACTTAAACCTGAATTATTACTGGGTTCTTAACCCACTCTAATCCAATCCATACATTATAAAACAATGACACTTGCACCATCATATCTTAGAAACTTTACTTTTTTTCTTATTTTTATTCCAAACTTGGAAAATTTTCTGAACGTCTCCAAAACATTGGACCTCTCCTTGATTTTAAAATTTTAACGTTCATAAAAATAGAAGAATACCAACAATTAACGTTCATTTCGAGACTATCAAAATTAATCTATTATAATGCACTTTTGGTGTTTTAAATTCTATGTGATCCATTAAATTCATATATTTGATTAAATTTCAACTGTCTTTTATGTCTTACCACAAACACCATCATGTTTTGTATATATAAATATAATAATAATTGAGCTTGAGAATTGATCAAATCAACAAAAACACACATTCGTCAATTCACTTATTGAATAGGGTTACCAATTTGGGGTTGCAATCTCAATGATGAACTTTTCAAGAACATTGAAGTAATTTAGATGGACAGGTCCACATAAGTATACAAGAAAGCATGAACAATAATACAACAGTTACATCTTAACACCATAGAAATTACAAAAATAACAAAGGATCAGTAAGCATGTTATTATTAGAGATCTAGATCCTACTGATTGAAAGGGAGGAAACTCTAATGTAGTATTACCTATTTTTATGAGTGCGGTTGCTGTAATAGCAGGAATCGATTTTCCATTTGAGACGGGGAGTTTCTTCAACCAGCAATCTCCATCACGGGAAATTGAAACTGCACATAAACAATCATTCAGGCAAGTATTGCTGCACTGGTCCTCTGGCATATTCCTAAACCGTTCGTAGTCGCCGAATGGCCAATCTGTGTTAGGAATCTCTTGCATTACGTATCTCAATCTATCTGTGTCACAACTTTGAGGTATGAAATTCGGTTTGCATCCTCCAAATGTGTTTTCTGGATCAGAGTAAACATACTTAGGTGGACACTGACAAGTAGGCCTCCCATCTTCTACTTTGCAGTAACTGTTGAACCCACAAACTCCGCTTCCAATATCCCTGAAATCTACTGAGCATATATCTGAAGGTATAGACCATGCCGCCGGAGACCAAGATTGGTTGCTACTAGAGGAGTTTGGATAGGTATACTGCCTGAAAACACCATCAAAATCAAGGGTGGCTCTTTGATAGTAGTCACTCGTCGAAAGTGGTATCCCCGTCGTGAGATAGAATTGGCTCCCATTCTGTAGAGTCAGATAAATATAGCCAGACTGGTTGAATATCAATTCTGAACCTTTGCCTATTGTGTTACTTGCCCAATAGGCAGCATAGATGTCTCTGGTGAGACGATTTAGGGGATAAAGAACAAGGTTTTGATCTCCTTGTAGAAAAAGTTCAAACCTTCCAGGTGTATAGTCATCTTTGTTTAGACGAGATACTACCTTAGCACCAAGGCCTAGTATCTGCGTAGGCAAGATAGTGTCGGTTGGGTTTTCGAAGCTTTGCCATAGAACTTTGGAATCCTTGCCGGTTAGCACAAAATTTCCTGTATCGAGCATTGCAGCTTGCCCACCATTGGTTGGTGAAGGTTTCCAATTCACTGTTCCGTTTGGGCTGCTGAGGGAAAACACACCAGCAGACGTGAGCTCAACTTTTGATCCTCTTTTCACAGGCTTACCACCATTTGCTGTCCAAATGATCGTTTTTTCGGGTATTTTATCAAACCAGATTGCTAGCAAGAAGAGATCTCCTCTTCCTTGGACTGGCTGGAACCCGAAGGCGAATTCATTGGAAGGAGATTTCCAATATGGTTTGTCATCAAGAGTGGATAGAGAAGAGCCCAGTGTTGCATTTTGAGCTGAAATGAACAAAGGGAGCTGCACAAGTAGGAGGCAGAGAAGATGAAGAATTGTAAAAGCCATGAAAACGTAAAGATAACCAATACTTCATCCAAATCTATGTAACTTATAGATTAGTTTTTTTTTTTTTTTTTTTTTTTTTTTTTTTTTTTTTTGGTTAAATCTTTGTTGACTAGTTCAAGTTGAAATAAATTTTGGAGACTTTTGAATATACTTGTTTTTTAATAAGAAAATAAATTAAAACTTTAATGTCCGGGGAATTATCACCATAAATTAACGAAAGCAACTCAAATCAAACGTATTAAATGAAGCAAGTGAATCTACATAATGTAAAGACTTTTGAGTATACTTGTCACGTACTATTTCGTGAACATGTCTAACTATCGAGGAAAGGGGCGAGGAAACCAGCGAGGGGGAGGGGTATTACCACTCATCCCCCTCGAGATTCACAAAGGCGTGCATCTCGAGGGGATGAAGGGTAACACCCCTCCCCTCGTTGGTTTCCTCGCCATTTAGAATTCCCGCTATTTCTTTGATGCTGATACACCAAAATATGTGCGGACTTATTAAACAAGTCAGTCAGAATTGTCAGTAATTTCTTCAAGTAGGTGTAGTGCCTCCAAACCACATAGAAAAATTTTCATTAAACCTCCATGAGGAAGTGGCAGCTTGAAATGCAAGACCTTTATTCAATGTCAAATGTGATTTAAAGTTTATTTGAGGGTACGTTACGACTTTACCCGATTCAAAAAATCAAAATTTTAATGTACTACACAAAGAAAACTAAATTTCCACGACAAAAAAAAAAAACTGGTGTGCTGCCAAATAATCTCCCATATGATCTCGAATGATCACCCCACCTGCTGCTAAGTTATTCTTGGATGCTACAAACCCAACCGACGGAAAGCCCAATAAATAATCTTATTCACTCTCGGAGTCACTAGTCGCACATGCAATCCAAGAGCTATTACCACATCCCTATTTGAGCTAACTCTCTTCAGAACAAAGACCGAGTAAGAAGTTCCAGCCATCTTCTCACAATAATAATCACTGTAAAGGCATTCAGTAAGGCATCTTCATACAAACACTTACAACATTGTTTCCAAACCACCCATATCACAAATAATGGCGTCATAAGAAATAAAATACCCGCCAGTAAGACTCCATTCGCCCAACGAAACCAGACTAAGTGGAGTATCAAAATCTCGCTGGTTTCCTAACATGAATATCAAAAACACCTTCAAAATAGTCCCATGCTTTTCGAGTCAAACTCTCATCTATAAACAAATGATTTAAAGATTAGATCTTCGGGTTCGGGCAGCATTTACATCAGGAAGCTAAACTAAACCCACAACGAGGTAATTCCCCATCAACTGGCACCCCCTATACAGAAATTCCAAATGTAAACTGATATTCTCGTAAGGCCTAAATGCATCTACATCTGATTAAACAAAGCCATTAATGTCCATTTGCCCCTGAGCAAGTTATAAGCAGATCGGGTGGAAAAAAAACCCATCTGCATTGGGATTCCATACACGCGAGTCAACCTTATTCGTCACTCCTCTAATACTTCCTTCTAATAATTCTATAGCTAAGCTACGGAGCGGAAAACTAATCTGCATAAAATTTTCACTCTTCACCTCTTCAATGGAAGGCCAACTATCATGTGTACTTATCTCCAGTGGCCTAGTAAAAACCAACACAAAATTCCAACTCTCGTCAAAGAATCATGTATTTTCTTGACCAATGCGCCAAGACGAGTTAACCATAAATATATCCTTAATTTTATATAAGTCTTTCATCAGTAGGGAGGCACTACACTTAATCACCTGTCTACTTAAAGGGGCACCCTGCTTCCAATATTTATTTCTCATAAGTACCACCCACAAGGAATTAGCATTCTGCATATTTCACAAAGCTTAAATTCTAAAGGCTATAATAACCAACAAGAAATCTCTCACTCCTAAGCCTCATTCCCTGACAAGGCATGTAACCTTATCCCAACCAACCCACTCTTTTTTCAATTTTCCTTCACAGTCTCCCCAAAGAAATCTGCTATAATTTTTCGGATCCTGGACAAAACTTTTTGGAGAACATGCACGGAACTAAAAATATAAACCGGGATGGAGCTCAACAAATTTTTAATCAAAACTAATCTACCTCTCGGGGAAATAAATTTAGCCTTCCATCCATCCACCCGTCTCTAAATTTTGAGAACCAACTCTTTGAAATATGCTATCTTACATCAACCTTGATAGACCAGACCCCGAATATTTTATAATAACCCCTTTATATTGAAATTCATTGTGGGATTTGACTGCCACAATTCTTTCAACTTCCGCCTCATCGTCTAACATAAAGGAGCTTTTATGATCATTAATATTCTGACTTGAGACTGAAAAATATTTCTCCAAAATTTTCATACAACCCAGCAAAGACGTTTTTCTTTCATTCATCAAGAAAATCAGGGTATCATCAACATAAAGTAGATGCCTGACAGGAGTACATGCCCTCGGAGTATAATAGTAACCAATTTTTCCCTTCTGTAAGGCCCTGGATAAGCCTCTATTGAAGAATTCTGGTGCAATAATAAATAACGAAGGGGAAAGATGATCTCTCTGCCTCAATTTTCTAGCAGACATGAACTATCCATTGTACACTCCTTGTAAAAGAACTGAGAAGCCACAATTAGTAATACAGTTAGAGATAACATGGCAAACCCTGTGAGTTAAACAAACCTTCTGAGAACTTAAATAAGAACTACATATTCCAGTCTATCATAAGCTTCGGGTTTTTGCTTGATGTGAAGCAAGTAATTGGGACCCTTTCTAATCTGTTGACTGTCGATGAACCATGTGATTAAGGTCGTGGCCAGCGTTTGAAAAAGAACCTATCGACTTTGGCGGAAGGCTATTGAACCATTTCACCGCTGTAGAAGTGAGGCTAGTTGAAAAAGTCGTGCACATGATGGAATCTGTGTACTCCTTCAGCGCCATCATATGGTGCAAATGGCGCAGATGATCTGACAGCTTAGTAGTCCCCCGATTCTCCGTTGTTGCGTGACCTAGTGGTCACCATCTCTTTGTGTTTTGAAAGTTGACAACACTTAGTGTAAACTTAAGAACTTTGTCATCCCCACGAACGACGCCAAACTGATGCGCTCATTTTTCGCTCCCTACTTTGACCTGATTCCTGTTGACCTACACAAGTAACACACGTGAGCCACGGACCACCGTTGTGGTAGCCGATGGCACTCCGATGCTGAAGTCAGATAGGGATCTGAGGAAGGTGTAATGTTGTAACAAGAAATTTGAAGCGTACCTTAGCTTACCAACCTCATGTCCTATTTATAGTACAAGGAGTCCTGGTTCTACCAGGCCATCGTAGGCGTAGTTTAGGAATGAGATCTTCCTGAAGTTCCTTTTCTAATTAGGATACGCGCTGTAGGAGGGAAGTTTCATGTTAACTCTGTGCTCCTAGATAGAGATAGTTCAAAATCCAAGAGCAATCCGTGAAATGGAATTTCCCTGTATGAAATGTACTCTGGTATTTGCTTCCTGATTGGAAGCAGAGAGCAGTTGTAGTTGTCAGTCCGAAGCTGATCCTCGAGATACTTGCTATAGTGGGACTTATGAGTATTGAAGATGGTTATGAGACGTGTGGGCCTAGCATACTGTGAAAGTTCGGGTCTGCCAGTCGGATTGAATTGAGCAGGCTTAGAACCGCTTGGGCTTGTTTAGTGTTGGACTAATGTTGGGGATTGTATTTCCTCGGGATCATCATGACACATGTATGGCTTAAAGGTGTAACCATTTTTATGTATCAATTTTAATTACTTAAAACATAATTTAAGGCTTATCGCAGTGAGATTTGTTGTAATGGAGACCAGAATTTTAAAGTTTAAGGGCAAATGAGAATGTTCATAAACATATATAAGAAAAAATAATCAGAAAACGACTTTTAAGGCCTAATTCTTCACAAAATAGGCTATTTGGATATCGTAGTTGATATAATCACTAATTTGTATCTACTTTTATTCATTTATGACTAACAATGATTTTTTTATTAACCCAGGTTAACTAAAAAAGTTATAGGATATCTTTACCCATCCTAAACAAATAGAAAACATAATTTTATACTTTTATGACCAACAATGAATTTTTTAATTAATAATCCAATTTTAAATTTTAAAATTTTTTTTACCCTTAACCCCTCACACCATGCTACTAGTAGGTATCGATATTAATTATTCTAATACCAATTATAAGTTTTTATATGTTTTCATTGACTGACGAGTTAATCAAATTATTAAACTAAGGTTTGGTAATTTTTCATAATGTAGATAATGATGATTAGAAATTTGGTTTTAATTATTCAATAAAATCAATTTAATTAACTTGTCATAAATTCGATTAGAAAAGTTTACAGGTACTCGTGCATTACCTTTTTTTAATGATGTTTAGAAATTTGGTTTTAATTATCATTGCTTCTTATTCCCTAATATAGTTAATAAAACTAATTTTTTCACTATCGAAATCTGATTTCCTATTCTTCAATGCATGGGTTCCTATAAAGTAATATAGTTTATTCTCGGTATCTATTTAGTCATAAGTTATCTACCACAGAGCATGATCATAGCCTCAAAGGTAAAATAGGAACCAATATTAAATAAGATAATTTCATATAGATTAAATAGTGACAGAAAATTGAAGCAACTATTGATTGAAATAAAAAAAAAATTGTTCTTCAAACTCAGATATACCTTCACAACCAGTCAAATCAAACACATTCAGAGTGACAAAATATTCAAGAATAAGAAGGGTTAAAAAAAAGTAAAAATAACATTAAAAAAATTAAAATCATTAATAAAAAAGTCATTTTTTGTTACAAATGTATAAACTTAGGTTTCTATTTATTTAAGATAGGTAAATATGTCCTATAAGTTTATGAGTTAACATGAGTTAATGAAATAGTTTTTGTTAGTCATAAAAGTATAAAAGTAGAAACAAATTAGCGATTGCATCAACTACGGTATCTAAATTGTTTATTTTGTGAAAAACAAAATAGGTCTTAAAAGTCATTTTTCGAAAAATAATTTACTTTTTGTAATCTTTTCCTTCCAAAAAAATATATGGAGCAAAGTAATTAAGGAAATGAGTGTTACTCTTAATCGTTTCTTTCCAAAAATAATATAAGGAAATAAAACATTAGTATACACAAGGATTGTGATTTCATTTTTCGAGTTAATTTCGGTCTCAAGATTTTGAGAAATATTTCGGTGTGTAAAGAAAAAACGTAAAACTTTCGAGGATACATGAAATATATAATGATTTCGATGGTATATTAAATATGTGAAAAAATAATATGCAAGTAAATAAATGTATTTAACACATTAAATAAAACCAAAATATCTATAATTAGAAAATCAATGGATAATTTACAAAATCATTATATAAGTAAAAGAAGTGATAATTAGGAAATTATGGGGTGATTTCAAAATTCAATAAATAATTAGAAGAAAAAACTCGAAATTTATAAAAAAATCCTGAATTTTTATTAGCTGTTTTCGTATTTTTTACCAAAAAATGAAATTTTCGTAAAAAAAAACCTGAAATTTACGAAAAAAATCTCAAAATTTTTCGAAAAACCCTCAAAAAATGTAATTTTTTCTTTTTCTCTTTTTCTTTTCGTAATTTCAAAAAAACGAAAATTTGTCAGTTTTGCAAAATCACAATTCTTGATTATACTTGTACATTTGCAAGTACAAAAAGTAATGTCAACGTGGCTAAAAACTCACAATTATCTCAAGGTTTAGGTGTTGGACTGAAGTCGAGCATCTTCAAAAGATAACAGTTCTGGTTAAAAACTTCTTGAGATTAAGAACAACCCAGTGATTGAAATCTACATCACGCCATAAGATGGTTAGCTCAACCTCATAATATAATGATTCTAAGAAATAAATTTCTGTGGAAAAAATTGGTTGACTGTAAACACATGATGCCATTTCCATCCATTTGACAAGTATACTCTCAAACTTGAAAATGTACATGGGGATGACCAAAGAACAAAGACTAACAAGTCAACAACTACCCATTTCTTTGAGTTTAACTCTCCTTCCCTCCCCGTTTTGATACTATCAGTATTTATTAGGCGAAGTTTTCAAAACTGAAACTATTAATATCCAATCTCAATTTAATTGTAATGTTGGACTGTTCAACAATAACTAGTCATTACATTAAATTGATATTTTTGTAATAATTTAAAAAATATTAACGGTTTTGAGTTATAATAATTTACAAACAATTTTACACATTTTCATAAATAATGTGATTCAATAATTGTAACATCACAAATAGTATGTGCTTACAAGTGATGTTATTCATGGTGATTTAATTTATTGTATCACTTTTTTTGTGTAGCTATTTTTCATTTTGTTGACTAAATTAAGTTTTGACTTGAAATTATTTAGTACATTGTAATAGCTCAAAAATATTATTGTTATTTAAATTGTTACAAATATATCAATTCGATGTAGTGTGTACATAGTTATAGGGCAGATATATTTGTACATACCCTATTTCCTAGTATTGTACGAAAAGTAACCTGCCACGCCGTTTATTATTATGTAGCATCTTGCCTATTTTACCTAAAATATAGTGTAGGAAAGGCATGCAACAAAGGGTGCATGGGTTTATTTTGGACGTACCCATAAAATGGCAATCCTCTACCTAATCCACACTTATAATAATCGATTTTTGAAATGTTTTGTGTAGATCTATCGATTAGCTATCGATGCTTGTAAGCAATCGATCGATGGATTGGTCAATATGAATATATATATTTTTTAATCTTTTATTTTGGTATGAAATTGGTAGGGAAAGGAGAAAGAAAATTCAAGGAAATATGGGCTCCAAGTAAACAACAAATTGATTGACTTGACTCACTCGCATTGAAATTTTCTACCGTGTGTGTTTGACCTACGTGGCATTTTGAGAAAACAAAACGTGATAATCACGGGAAGTGCTCCACTTCACGCACGCACGTGCCACTCGAAGCTTCGTGGGTCTTGCTTGGTTTGCGTATGCCGTGACGGCGGCTTTCTTCTTCTTCTTCTTCTACTTTTTATATTCATTGACTCCGAACGAAAACAAATTAGTCAACAGTCAACTCCGAAGCAACAAGTGTCTAGTCTCCCTCTCCATGCTCTTCTTTTTTCATTTTCTTTTTTCTTCTTCTTTTTTTATCCAAAAATATTTTGATATCTTTGAGATATTATTTTTGTATTGAAAGCTCTACATCACATATACCAAATATTCTTTTAATTATATTAGGAGCGAAAATGCACTTCGTGCATATAAGGTGTGAAAGAGGATGCTGGAGGGAGTTGTTGATATGACGAGGCCGTGATTTGTTGGTGGTGACCGGTGAAATAAAGAGGGCAATTGCATCACTCTCAATCGACTATGAAATGAAGAAGGGAGTAACAACGGTAGAAAAAGGGAGAATGGAGAGGAGAGGAGGAGAAATCACATAGAGGGAGGGAGGGAGATGATGGAAATATGATAAAAATTCTATAATATAGGTAAGAGCATTTTCAACATTTTCAGATATTAAAATCTTCACACACAACCTACTTTTGGATTGCGGTTTTAAAGTATAACAAAATAAAAGATACTATGCTTTTTAATATGATTTTATCAATAGCATATCAAATGTATAATATGTAATCGAATATATCCTTTCATACACAAATCACAAGATAACTAAGCAATTAATATGTTGAAAAAGCAATTCAACATAGGACATTAGTCAATTATTGATTTGCACACAATAATTGCCCATTCCCCTGATCACTATTAGTAGTACAGAGAAATAAGTGAAGGTGCTACATATTACATTCATTCTTTAGAGATTGGGAAGCACCATTATTGTGTGCCTGATGTCATCTCCAACAATGTTGTTCTATCCTAATCTTAAACCAACTAATTCTTCAACTACTGTCAAGAGTATCTATTAAAATTTAAAAAATAGAATAAAATAAAGAAAACACGTCCGCCAAAAGCAAGAGTGAAACTAGGAGCTATAGTAGGGATGGCGGTGGGGCTGATTTTTACGGATATCCGCCCCACCCAATTCGTATGGGGCGGATTTGGATATAGCTAAATGGGGTTTGGGGCGGATACGGATATCCAAATAATATCCGTCAAATATTCGGGGCGGATACGGATTTGGCCATATCCGCCCCACGGATATCCGTTTAGGTATGGAAATTTACATAAATACCCCTGACGCTTTAAAAGGGAAAAAAACACTCTCTCATAATTCATTCAGCCATTCGATATCTCATTCTCATCAGACTCATCTTCAACATAGTGGGATAAATGCCCCTGGCGCTTCAGCATCTCCAATCTCCATCTGATTTCAACAAGTTCTTCACCATCTGATGAATGCCACCCTCAACAGGTTCTTCTCACCGACACCGAGGGCTCTTCTCACTGCCGGCTCTTCTCACATCTCTCATCCTCAACATATTCCGAGGTCCGAGGGCTCATCCTCAATAGGGTCTTCATCATCGGTTGAAGGATCTTCTCACCGTCGCACTCGATCTGAATTTCAGCCACCTACCTTCGACTTCTTCGACCAGCGAGCTGCTCATCCTCAACAGGTTCCAAAGCCGAGTGAGTGTGAGACTAATGTTCGTCATCGCCATTGAGGGAATGAGGAGTCATGAAGATGATGATGGAAGATCGATCAAATACTAAAACAATTTGTATAAATTATATTATAGTTCCATTCTTCATCTGATCCTCAGATCTCACATCTGTTTGTTTTTTTTCCTCAGATCTCATATCTGTTTTTTTTTTCTTCGTGTTAAATAGGGATCAGATCAGATATGCTTTTTTTTTTTTGTGTTAAATGGGATTAGATCTCAATTTTTTTTTCTCAGATCTGTATTATTTTTTTCGTGTTAAATGGGGATAGATTCAGATCATATCTGTTTTTTTTTCCGTGTTAAATGGGAATCATATCTGAGATTTGTTTTTTTTCTTGTTAAATGGGCCGGAGTGGAGCGGAGCGGAGCGGATATCCGTCTAACTGTCCGGGGCGGGGATCACTACACCAAAAACCCCATTTAGCCACGCCAACCTTGCCACGGCTCTAAACCGTTGGTATATTTGCCACGGCTACAAACCGTAGCTATATTTACCAAAGGCTTAAAACAGTGGGTAAAAAAGATCTAGCCACGGCTTAAAACCGTTGGTATATTTGGAACGGCTAAAAACCGTGGCTAATATTAGCAACGGCTCCAAACCGTTGGCATTATTAGCAACGGTTTTAAACCGTTGCAACATAATACTTTAGCAACGGTTCTCAACCGTGGCTACGTATAGAAACGGCTCCAAACCGTTGCAAAAAAAAAATTTAGCAACGGTTCTGAACCGTGGCTATAGATAGCAACGGCCTAGAACCGTTGCAACAAAATATTTTAGCAACGGTTCTAAACCGTGGCTATGGCTAGCAACGGTTCTAAACCGTGGCTAGCTATAGCAACGGCTCAGAACCGTGGCTACATGAAAAGCTGAAAAAAATTTTGGGCGGGGTATATTGGCGCTCGACATTCCCTCCACTCGCCATCGACAATTTCCCTCCTCCCCTCCACTCGACCTCGTCTCCTTCGCTGCTCCCTCCCTCGACTCGACTTCCATCGAAGCGTCCCTCCTCCCCTCCACTCGACTCGTCTCCTTCGCTGCTCCCTCCCTCGACTCGACTTCCATCGAAGCTTCCCTCCTCCCCTCCATTCGACTCGTCTCCTTCGCTGCTCCCTCCCTCGACTCGACTTCCTGCTCCCTCCCTTGACTCGACTTCCCTGCGCCTTCTTCCCTGCTCCCTCCCTCGACTTCCTTCCTCCCCTCCTTCCCTGCTCCTCCCTCGACTTCCCTCCTCCCCTGGTCTTCCCTCCACTCGGCGTCTTCAAATCAATCACGCCCTCTCTCGTACAGGTACCCTCTCTCTCTTGTATTTTTTTATGAAATTAGGGTTCCGAACAAATTGCAAGTCTTTGAGCATTGTTGACTAGGTATACAATTGCAAGTCTTTGAGTGATTGCATTCATTTTGGGAAAAAATAACTAGGTATACAATTGGATTGGGGAAGATGTTTTCATTTTCGTTTCATATTTTTGTATTTAATTTTTAATTTGATACATGTATTATCCTTGAATTTTTTTTTTATTGGAATAGAGAAGTAATCCTATGTCCATATGGAGAAATATTCAATTGGTTGATTTAAATGGTTGAAGTTGAAGAAAGAAATAAAACATTCTATCCCTGATGCTCTTCCATGTTCTAGTGCCATATGAATTAAACGGATGTCTAGGATGACTAGTGCCATATGAATAAAGTCTATTTTTAAGTTTGTGATCGAGACGTATTTATTGATTGATTCTGCATACTGTTTGTGTCGCGAGCAACATCAACTGATGTTAGCATTTCTGTAGCAGATTACAATAGCTCTCATATAGTGGAAATGTTGTATTGCTGATGTTGCCACTGATGTGTGAGTATCTTTGGTCACAGAGAATTGAATTGAAACTATTATCAGCGATGGTGATATTAGTTTTAGGGTCTAGTTGTACTATTTGAACCAAAGGAACAAAAGACTAATATGACAGTTTCGAAATCCTATACAAAAGCCAAAGGGAAAAAAATGAGGGTAATTCATTTTTATTTATTTTTTTCCATTTTTCATTCAAATGAGAGTAATGGGAAGTTAAGATCATCAAAACACCGGGTTGTTTTGAAGCGATTTGTTAACCGCCTTTCATTAGCTTTCTTTTGGTGTTTTGAGGATGAAAAGGTGATTTTGGCGCCAGATGAAGTGGTGGGTGAAGGGATCCCAAGGTTTTACAAGCCATTTGTTTGCTTGGATTATTTGAAATTTAGGGAGAACAGTGAGAAAGGGAGGTTTGAAAGAGTTGGTTTTACTGTTAAAGATTTTGCAGGGTGCGAACTCGAACTATAACTGCAGACAGGCAGCATCCTTGCTAGAAGGGTGTTGTTTATAGTACATAATTTTCAGCATTATTTGCCATTGTTTATAGAACTGTCAAACAGTAGGTTTTACTAGGATCTTTTCTTTGTAATTCTTCCTTTTAGGCAATTGTAAATGTGAACTTATTGATGGAGTTCTGTCAATGGTGTGTGTAAGATGCAATGGAAATAGGGCAGAAGGCTGCATCAAAGCGATGATTTGAATTTTTTTTTGTAACTGTTCTAATGTTCAAAATTTCTTGAATTTGCGTGTTGAATAATATTATTCTGTGGCTGTTGGTTTTCTTCCTTCTTATTTATGTTTTTGTATTTCATATTTCCTTCAGCATCCATGTTTCCTGCGAGTGTGCGTTGTATAGTAGTTCTGTCATAAAAAACGATGCGATCTATGGAATGGTCCATGGTTGATGAAATGCTTGTCTTGGAGTCAGAAGTAGGGTCTGTTGAATCGTAACTTCTGATAATTTGCATGTATTTTGCAGTTTATGAGCCTGCATATATCACATGTTGGATATAAATATTGCAGTCTCTAGATGTTGTAGTCAATGGTGTTGTTGCTTGAAGAATGCAATATAAGTTTTTAATACATAACGTTGGTAACTTGTTATTGTGCTAGTGAAGACACTGTTAAATTATTCCAACTCCATTATCAAGTTGTTGATTATGGTTTGTGTTAGAGTTAAGAGGCATTGATTTTTTTCAAATCATGATCATCGTTGCTGAGACCACAAATTTACTGCTCAACTTAATTTATGATTTCAGTCATTGTAGATAATCTAGCGGACATAAGTAACACTCTGTCGACTTCCATTTATGAGTATTATTCTTTAAAAAATATATATTTAACATATTTGTACATTAGATTTATGATTACATATATTTAAATTTGTTTTCTATAAACTCTAATCTTAAGCGTTATGATTTATGAGAAGTAAAACAAATCCTATTTTCTTTTTTCCTTTTTTGAATGACTCTAGTTATTTAGATGGAATGATTGGAGTTGTAGTCTTTGGCTCTTATGTGCCTTTCTACACCCGACATCGTCTTACAAATTAGTATATGTTGTTGGGTTTTTGTACTGGAATTTCTTATTTCTTCCATCACTGCAAATCTCATTCCATCTATTCTCTGTTTTCATGTGGCAGAAAGCTTAGTTCCTCATAATAAGCCAAATTTGTATATATAAGGTTGATGTAATATAAAATGCTATATCTGTTATATTATTTGTAGCACAACACTGTATATTCTTTCCTATTTGTAATTAATTATTGTGTGGTTACGTTTTTATTCTATAGAAACTGCAAATAATAGTTTCTTTTGTCAATCAAACTCCTATATATACAACACTGTATATTCTTTTGTCTTTTTTTCTTATTTAGACTTTTGAGTTGGGAAAGGGAAGCTTTGTAGCTATGTATTCAGATTGGCTTTTCTAATGCTTTATAAAAAACTATTTGTGGTGATATGTTGTGGAATGAAATTATCTATAAATGTGGTGTATATAGTTGATTCTTATATCTTTTTGTTTGATAATGGTTAATATCTATAACTGTCTTCATTGATAGAGATGGATAGTACTCGCGGCAATGATCTCTCCACCATTGATGTCACCAGATCTACAAATGATGACATTGAAGTTAAACAAACCATACAGTTCAACGTCCACGGTTTAGCAGTTGGACATGGTGCTAGAAATTTCAATAAAACATTGGAAAGCTTGTAGAAACCCTGGTGCCCATCAAATTCAAGGGTTGTCACCATGTTACTGACAACTACAAAGAGGATGTGTGGAATGGCCTCAAGGTGAGATTTTACATATTTGATTTTCATAATGTCTTATATTATTTTCAACTTATATCTCAATGGCTTATTTGCAGCGTGAATACGACATTCCAAATTATGTGAAAAAGAGTGTGCATTTGAAAATGCCTGAATATTATAGAAGGTTCAAAGCACATCTTAGGAAGAATTATTTGGATAAGTATCCTACCATTGAGGAACAAGAGAAGCATGTTCCAAATGGTGTAAGAGAGGAGGATTGGAAGGAGTTTGTTCGCCATGAGAGCACCCCTGAAGCGAAGGCAATTAGAGACCAAAATGCAAAAAACAAAAAGGCTTCAAAGTATGTATGGGGGGTGGCCAAAAGAGTGCTGCAGAAGTAGAGTACGAAATGGTAATTGAGTTTCTAGCTACTAGTACGATATTATATACCATTTAACTTTATAGGCTGAGACTAATCTTTCAAGTATATAGGTTGAGAAGAACCCTGATGGAGAACCAGTCACACGCACTGACATATGGATTGCCTGTCACACGGGAAAGGATGGAAAACCTACGCGTGGTTCTGAACAATATATGGTATGTGCCCAATGATGTCTTTTATACCCAATTCTTAATTTACTTTGTAGTTGTTTGAATATTATTTGTGTCCTGATTTATTTTATTTTTTCATTCTTTTGAAGGAACAAGTTAAAGCAAAAAAAGCTGCATTGCAAGAATCTTCAACTCAAGGTAACATTGACCTCACTATTGATGAGGATCCTCTAAGCCAAGTGTTTGGCCAAGAAGCGAGGGGACGTACTCGTTGTGTTGGAACCACTGTCTCTAAAAGGAAGTATGATGCTGCACTTCCCGCTCGTTCATTGCTATTGGAAAAAACATTGGAAGCCAAAAAAGGGAAGAAAAATATGAAAGATTGGAAGAAAATGTTAGATGGATACGAGAGAGACTTGAAAGTGGAACTTATGTAAGACCATCAACAAGTGAGGGAATACAAGGAGTTGTTCAAAGAACTGAAGATACAACCGTCATCCGGTGCACAATCGACAAGGCAACCAGATAATCCATTACCTCCATCTCCGTTACCACCATCTTCAGTACCTCCATCTCAATTACCACCATCTCCATTACCATCATCTTCTCAAGGTGTTGCGAGGTTTCCTTCTCCAAGCAATCATGTTCCTTCAGTGTCAAGGAGATACAAAGTTTGTGATTGGGAAAGGAATGTCATTGCGATAGCATTAGAGGTTGTAGATCCTATCCATCAATTCTCTTGCGCTTGTCATGGATCATTGAACCCTGCAACAGAGATCAGACTTTCCTTGTGCTTCAAATTCAAGACTGGGGTGAAACTTTACAAAAGTGATCCAAAAGGAGACAAGATGGGGGATTTGGATGTTGGTGATTTCTTCGTATGGTGTAGAACTCATGCGGAACTTGATGATTGATAGGGGCATCTGAGGTCTATATTTTCTGAAATACAGTGGTGATGGACAAATTTCTGTTAGTGTTAGTCTACAGGCATCCAGGGTTGCACTTAGGTGATGTACATGTCTTGAATGCAATATACGTCAAAATATAATTTATGTTCTTGCATACCTACTGCTAAACTAGTGATCGTTATCATGGTAAACTAGTATGTTTCCTTTGTGGATTTTATTGTGAAAGGTGATGTGCAACTCACTTGTTACTTGGTTTGTTTATGCAGTGAACCATATGTTACCGAAGAGGAGTTGAAGCTGATGCTTCGAGGAGCAAAACTCAGTGGGGCTATAGAAGAGGAAGAACAGGTTGCACATGTGCACTTTTGGAGTTGTTATTAGATGTGTACCATATCCGTATTTTACTGTTTGAGAAAAAGGAACTTTTCCCGTCATTCTAATATTGTAGGGCTGTTTTGCAGGATATGATTGAAAACGTGTTAGAGATAAAAGATACTCATGTCAGGGAGGTGATGACGCCTCTGGTAGATGTAGTTGCTATTGACGCTAGTGCAACATTAAATGAGTTCCATGATCTGTGGGTAACTCATCAATATTTCCAGGTATAAGAAGCCATTTAGTAGTGTTAACAAAAAAAGCAGCTATTAAGTAAATTAGGCAGTTATAACATGTTGTCTTTGGTCATTTTCCTCGGATTTTCATAATATTTATGGTTATCTAAAGACTGAAGTTCAGTTTAGGAGACCAACATATTGCATCTATGTACTTCAGGTCCTATTTTAAAATTAAACTCATGCTTTTAGTTGAAATATATTAAACACGCATCATTTTGGAACCCTGAA
Organism: Berberis thunbergii; assembly: GCA_003290165.1. NCBI lineage: Eukaryota > Viridiplantae > Streptophyta > Magnoliopsida > Ranunculales > Berberidaceae > Berberis > Berberis thunbergii. Next base: position 156,332 of record QNQO01007442.1, on the reverse strand, counting down.
GATTGAAATTATTGAATTGTAAAACTCATGACCATTGAAAGAATATCACTTGTAGTTATATCACATGAAGAGTTATCTTAGGTTGATTTTGGGGTGTTTCAGGCATTGGGCGAATTTAGCTGGATTGGCAGGAATTTAATAACTACCAGCCCTCATTCTCTTTTTTAATAAATTATCATCTTTTTTAACCACCACACCCCCCCCCCCCCCCCCAAAAAAAAAAAAAAAAAAACGTTCTATGCTCATGAATGGATTTACATGTCAGCAAATATAAATTGCATTTCCTTATGTAAAAGGTGCACTCGTTTGTATGGAAACTTTTATTTTTGTAAAATTATGTTTTGTGGGAGAGGCTAGTTTTGCAACACTGTGCATTGCATTGAGATTCTGTATTTTCTCTAGGTCTAATTCTACATGTTCTTTAACTGCTCTGCACGACACTTGGTGTATGAAGGAATTAGCTCCATTGTTTTTAGTTTCCTCCATTTATGAGACTGCAGCAACCAGAATGATTGAAATTAGATTTCAAATCAAAATTGTGTATTTTTTATAGGCTCTATATTGCGTCATGCGAACTATGAGAATGTGAACTGAACGAGTGTTAAGTTATCTTGTAAGATCATCATTACAAAATGATTAGTTACAAATCTTCTCTCTTCATACTAAGGACTTCTATCATTGTGTACTATGTTGAGGTTTGGTCCCATTCATGTCTCTTAGAGATCTGTCTTGAATTACTGAATCAACTTTCTCTGGTTGTAGGCCATTATGTATCAGTAATCCTTGGATCCTGTTTGTGCAGCTCACCAGATCTTGTTCATTCTTAAAAGACCAGCTGTGCAGGAGACCCTTGCTCGGATCAGAAATGATGTTTTAATCTGGAAAATAATCCTAAAGCTTCAAATGTAGAAAGTACTGCTGACTTGAGTTGGAAAAGAAGTAATGTATTACAGCCCAAGGAGGCTCAATGTGTTCCAAGTTCGTGCATCATCAATTCTGTTGGTCGTGACAATGGAGGAGAAATAGAATCACTTAATCCTTCATCCTATATGTCTCTTGGGTATGTATGTACACTCTGACATTACAATGGTTATATGAATTACTATATGGGAATGGACATGTCAGTTTATATTGGAAGAAAAAAGAAAGTAATTATCACACAATTTTTTCAAAGCATATGAAGATATGAAAAACCTCCAGATAATGATGCTGAAATTTTGAAATTCACTCTTCATTAAATGCATGATAGGTGATCAAGTAGTACTAATTATTGAGAAATAATCATATAGTTTTGAAAAGAAAAGCTGGGTTCTTAGGTTATGTATCGGGATATCAAGTCTACATCCATAAATTCTGTTCCTTATTTTTTATGTAATTATTTTATTATTGAAAATGTGTATGAATTAATCAAGACCTATTGATCTTGGAGATTGCAACACCATAAGTCTTATAATTTGTTCATATTCAAAACTCTTATATAATCTGTCAATCTCAAGTTCGTCGGGCTACGAGATCTGTAGTATAAGAACCTGCCAACCGATAATGCTAGCTAATTTCCCAACAGGTGCATTGGATAAGAAGAAACATCCTTTTGACATAAAACATCATCTTTTGACTTTATTATAATTCTGAAATGCTCCAGTTCTACCTGCATTACTGTATCAAGAGATAATAGAAGTGGATGTTTCTGGATTGAATATATGGTAGTATATCTGGGAGTTTTATTCATGAGCATCATATTCAGGAAAGGAGCATTGAGTAGCCCTAATTCAAAAACTGGTCTTTCCCTTGAAAAGGCTGCAACAAACCCTGCTTCCTCTGTATCGGAGCCTCAAATTTCAAATACTGCCATGCCTGAAGATAAAGCAGCATGTGCATCAATGCAGAATAATGGACTGAATTTTGATGTGCAAATTAAGGAACCATATTCTTTCACTGGTAAAAAAGGTATGTGCAATACTGACTATGCAGAATAATTTGCTTTCTAAGGGCATTCAGTAAAGTCGACTTGAGTATTCAAAGAGTAATCAGACTGCTCACCTAGGATCACTTTGTATACTTCTTGTCTAGGCCTTTGTACTTATAGTGGAGATGCCCGAGTGAAGGAGTACTAGATTTGTTGCTGATTGTGTTGTTTTCTTTTTTGAGTTTTAAGTTTTTACTTGGGTGACTTTGGAACTGATCATGAACCAAACAAACAAAATTTGGTTGTATTATCAATTTGAACGTTATTCAAACTTTCATTATATGCTTTGTGCACGCTTCTTGAATTTCCAGTTGAGATTGATGTTATTAATCATCAATCAAAGTTTTTTTTTAGGGTGATTAAATTTTGACATGACTTGTAAATGAAATCGGAAACTCAGTGACTATCAAATTGAGAGACCCAAGAAAAGAGTGTTTCATTTTTCTGTCGATGACTCTTTGAAATTTGAGTGTGGCAAACCACACACATATGTATCTTGTGAAGGGAGACTTTAATGTTTGTATTTTCTGCTATGGCTTTATTGGGTAATCTATGTCTCTTTATATGTAGCTTCCTTGTGGCGACTGAACATGCAACTTCTAATTATTTTATGTAGTCTTTGAAACGTAGTGTTCACTCTTTCCTACCAATAAACTGTGCCATAAATGGGAGGTCACCCTTTATTAAAATTTTTCATGCGTTGAATAGTGATTTGGCCTTTTCTATTGACAGGAGCTTGGGGGAAACAAATATTGGTTTGATCGCTTCCTTTCGCAACATATCGCAGTATTTTATTATTTTATGACAGCCTTCATGTACTTGATAAGCCCAAGAATGGCATGTAAGTATACATGATACCTTTTGGTATGATGCAAATTTAGCTTCATATTTTCATGCTGTATGAAGCTTCTTTCTGGTTTTTAATGGAATGTGAGTGAAATAACCTACTTCTGCTTCCATAGGAATCTATCTAGAAACAATTTTTTGAAAGCACAATTGATAGAGTATATTTTCTTTGATGTGTTGTCCAGATCATTTTTCTGAGTGCGTGGAGATGCATGCATACACAACTTACGACAAGTTTATCAAGCAAAAGGGTGGTAAGTATTGCAGAACTTCGTATAAAGCTTGAATGTTATTATATTGTATTTGCAACACCGTGACCTACCTCTATCTATGAAGCCACCTGGAAACTATTTCAGTTGGTTTATAGACAGGCTCTCGTTTATCTCTTTGAGATTGTAATACAATGTTCTGTTACTAAAGAATTATTTTCCATTTAATGGGCGTAGATGAGTTGAAACTGTTACCAGCCCCAGAGGTTGCTATCAAATATTACACTGAGGGCGACTTATACTTATTCGGTAAGAACCTCAGCTTTTAGTACCATTCATTCTATTGAGTTTTCTAATTTTTTTGCTTACCTCAGCTTTTGTTTCATAGTTGAGCTTTCATTTTCACCAATCCAACTTTTAGTTGCAAATTCAACAGCTGTTTCATGCATACTTAAACCTCACTTGCATCTTCTTTTCTTTCAGATAACTTGTATGATGTGTTTATGAACATCAGTAACAACCAATATAAATAACATTAGATAACAGACCACCAATACATACTTTTTCTTTTTCCCTACATGTCTCTTTACCTATTAACTCTGTGAAATGGGAGAAAGTTGAGAGTAGGCTCAAATACAACACTGGGTGTTATAGGTAACAGACCACAGATGCTAAAGGAGATCATCAGGGAGCTTACTGTAAAGCAACAATTTTACAAAGGAACAGATGAATGAAAAAAATTAGATTGTCTCAATTATTAAGTTGAAGGAATAAAGTTATGTCTTTGATGGGCCTCTTTCAATGAGAAACAGCATACGATTCCTTTTCCAATGTACAAGCGATTCCTTACTGTAAAGCAACAATTTTTCTAGAGAGCCAGGTCCCTTTCAGTCTGCCCAAAGCCATCTGGCACTGCTCCATTACTGACCAGCAACCCCTTGCCACCTAAGCCTATACTATACCTACTCATATCCTCATGTATAATTTTTTAGCTTCTTCTCCAGATTATTGTTGCATGTGGAGATGGAATACATGACGATCTCATGTTTTTTTTTTTTTTGACGATCTCATGTTGATTATGCTTAGCTGCCAAAAACCCTTTCCATCTAACTAAATACCATTCTGGATATTGTATTTACAGTAGAGATTTGTTTAGTTGCTGTCCTCATCAGATCATAGACCATGCTTCATTGGTTATATATATACAGTAAAAATGGTTCTTGATTATACGTTTTTTCTGGCCAAATCTTGTCTATCTACTCGTCCCATGCAAGTCAAATAGTGGGCTGGGAAACAAAGATGACAAGGTGTTTCTCCTATTTTAATCACACTTAGCTATATATATGAAAATTACGTACGAATTGATTTCGCTCCATAGAGGCCATATGGTATTTGATCTTCTCTGCTCACATGCATGCTCAAGCGATTCCTTACTGTAAAGCAACAATTTTTATGTAAAATGTACAAGCTGTCCATTTTACATAAATTTCAACTTAAGATGTTGGAATGAATTGAATTTTTTCCAGCATTTGTTTTTCTTCGAATGCATGATTGGTTTGAGCTTCTTGTCAAGCTATAAAAGCTAACTTTGCTTGGTTGACAATTGCAGGTAATTGTGGCAAGTACTTGTGAAGGTGTAGGCAGGTAGGCAGAGCACTCTGTCGCAAAACAGAGCACATCTGTAATTTTTTTCTGCTGCTGTTTCATGCGCGGCGTTGATGCTGCTGCTGCTGCTACGCTTTGGCGCGTTACTGCTGCTGCTGCCCTGCTTTGCTGTTGCTGCTGCCCTGCTTTGCTGTTGCTGTTGCTGCTTGGTTTGCTGCTGCTGTGTCGCAGCGTTGACCTGCTGAGATGTCGCGATATCACATGCAAGTATAGAGAGATTACTTGATCGAGTGAGAATTGATTTGTCGCAGAAACGCGTGTGTGCTGCGTGTTCTACGGTTGAGAGATTGCTGCGTGTTCTACGCGCGTCTGCTGTTCTCCAAGTCATTCCATATGTGAAGGTTAGTGTCCATAGTATTTATTTGAAATAATTTAGACAACAACCAAAACTTATATCAATAGAGGCCACACTAATTAGCTTGTGTGCTGTGCTGTGCTGTGCTGTGCTGTGCTGGACTCACTCACTTCCACAAACAACAACCAAAACTTATATAAATAGAGGCCACAGATGTAACCCCATACTACTCATGTTTCATGGACAAAAATCCCTACTTTCCTACCATTACCAATCAATGGTGGAACCCATGCATCCTGGTTTACTACTACCCTGATCTTCTGATGTTTGCTCTTTTGTTTTTGGTCCCCTCTCTCATCGATCTGTTGCATATATAAATCATATAGTAGCCTATTTGGTGGTGAATGCCACCAATTGAACTGAACTTCTAGGTTTGTATTCGTTGTTTTCAGGACTACATTTCCTATTTCAAGTATTCGACGAAAATCAATAACAAGTTTTCTAATTTATTCTGATGATGAAATAGAAATGGTAGCCTGAACAACAGAATGGGAGTTAGTTAGTGTGGAACTCAATAATCTGACTTGCATTTGTAGAATATGTGATCTTCCTCCAATTCAATTCAATGAAAGTAACTGTTGTTTTAATGAGTAGGAAAAATGACCCTTTCCACATGGTTGGTATGGCTAATGAATTGTGCTTGTCCATAAATACATACATACATGGCTGGCTGGTTCTCATGATGTCCAATTGTCTATTCTTTGCTAGTTGTCAAATTTCACAAGCTATTACAACTCTCTCTACTTGTGGCTGTGGAGAAGCAACACACCTATTGCTCCCATGTGCATTATCAGAATCATATTATGCATTAATTGGGAAACTGAAGCATGAGTAAACACTACTCAGTTTATTTATTACTTTGAATAAATTTTTCCCTCGTGTTTAACGTATGAACAATGCTTTTTTTTTATTTATGAAAATATATCGCATAATATTATAAATATGATGAACAATGCTTCACGTATGATTATTGCATAATATTATAATTATGAAAACATATCGCATAATAAATATTTCCCTCGTGTTTAACTTATGAACAATGCTTCACGTAGAGGAGCTTTATTCAGAAACTTGTCCTTCTACTCCTAAAAGGGAAGGAATCCTAAAATTTATCTAGGAAGTTATATGGTGTAACATAATTAATTTTTAGTTTAAAAAAATGTTGACAATGTATTCTTCTCTCTGGAATCCGGATTTATTGGTTGGTGCTGGAAACAAAAAATAGAAGTGACCTAAGGATTATCTGCAACACACTACATATATATTTTGAAACTCTCTACTTAGCATATATATATTTTGAATTTTTTTAGGAGCATATAATCTGGTCTAGTAGAATTTTTTTTCAGCATGAAACCTATATGTTGTTGATGATGATACTTCTACTTGTGCTTTTGCTACAACTTATTGTTACACCCAGGTCCAGATCATATGCAATAAAGTACTTAAAGAGTATCTATGTTGTCTTGTTTCAATAACTGTGCAATTATAGGTCATGTTTGTCTGTCATTGGTTTATTAGCAATCTTTATAGGTCATGTTTGTCTGTCATTAAGTACTGACTAATTTTTATACTGCAGGGCTCTGAAGGTCTGAGCCAGTACGGGCAGCGCAGTATGTTGGACAGGAGAATGCGCATACATTGCTTGTTTCTGGGGTGCAAAGTGTGTCGTTGTATCAACCATCACCGGTGCCATATACAAGCAACTACCAGGTGCTGCATTCTCATCATTTTCAGTATATTGAACAAGCAACTACCGAAAGAAATGGGGCCTGTTCCTAAGGGCATCAATGTATTTTCTTACATTATATAACTAGGGCGATTTGTATTGTTGGAAAAAACATAGAGAAATTCTTTTGTTTTAGATGCGAGCGAAACCTGATATAACAAGCTATGTTCCATTTGTTCAGGTTAATCCTGTTATTGTACATTAATTAATGCTATTTGTTTACATGTTTTTGTTTGGCGTCAAAACTTGACAAGTTCATTTTTACGGTTGATTTTGTATTTATCTAGCATATAGTTTGGTGGTTCTTATTCGTGTCGGAGGCATGACACAAACTATAGTAAGGACTGATTTTGCAGGTGCCACGGCTGTGATTTTGCTGCAGCAGCAAAAAAAAATATAAATTTTTTTTTCGATTATATTAACTTGCAACGGTTTTACACCGTTGCAACAAAACAGATTTCTTTTTTTTTTTGAATTTTGTTTTAATTGCCAACGGTTTCACACCGTAGTTCCATATTGCTACGCCTAACAACCGTTGCTAGTACCTTTGCCACGGTTTAATTTACACTATTTAGCCACGGTTTATAACCGTTGCCAACGTTAGGCACGGCTAATAACCGTTGCTACTTTTAGACACGGTTTAAAACCGTTGCAAATACATGTGCTTAGCCACGGTTCAAAACCGTTGCAAAGGTTAGGCACGGCTATACACCGTTGCTACTTTTAGACACGGTTTAAAACCGTTGCAAATACATGTGCTTAGCCACGGTTCAAAACCGTTGCAAAGGTTAGCCACGGCTATAAACCGTTGCTACTTTTAGACACGGTTTAAAACCGTTGCAAATATGTAAACTTAGCCACGGTTAAAAACCGTTGCCATAGTTAGCCACGGCTATAAACCGTAGCTATCTATTTAGCCACGGTTTATAACCGTTGCGAATATTTACACTTAGTAACGGCTTAAAACCGTTGCTAATTTATCCACGGTTTAAAACCGTTGCTAGTTTTATTGCAACGGTTTATAACCGTTGCTAATTTCTGCAAATAACGCCCCCCTCCACCCATAAAACCGTTGCTACAATGTTTAGCAACGGTTTTTAGCCGTGACAAAAATTTTGCGACGCCCCTGTAGTCCACGGCTCTTAGCCGTGGCAATGTCTTACGCCCACGGTATAAAACCGTGGCTAATGGGGGTTTTTGGTGTAGTGGATGGTTTTAAAAAAAATTGATAAACGGATATGCGGGGCGGTTTCTGGGACCCGAAATCCCCCACAGGGCGGGAATGAATTTGCTCAAATCCGCCCCAATCCGCCTCGTTGCCATCCCTAAGCTATAGCAAGTAACTTTATTCAATGTGCGAAATCTACATGAAATAACAAGGTTCGATTTTGTTCTATTTTATGATAATGAGGTGTGCCCCATAAGCAAATAAAATTTTTTTTGACACGAGAGTATGGTTTCTGAGCACATATCCTTAGAGCATCTCTAATAGGCATCATCAAACATCGTGATGTTTTCGTGCAAATATCTCCAACGGGCAACATCAAACATCATGATGTACCATTTGGGTGTTTGATTGCCTTGAGTTATACAACTTATAAGTGTACACATTCAAGCAACCGTCAAACCTCAAGTTAATATGGCTAATGTCTAAAGCCCCCCACCTTAGTTCTTTACATCCAATACTTTCACTAGAAACAAAGAAAGATGAAGGTGGGGAAGAGGAAAAGAAGGGCCGACGGCAGTGGAGAATGAAGAGGGAGAGAGATGACGGAGATATGATGGGCATTATTTAATTTGGGCGAAATTGAAAGCTGAAAATCAAGTTTAAAATATACACATTTTATTGTTTAATAATCAATGTTTGAAAGAGAATTGGTTTTGATTGTAAAAATATGAAATGTGGAGGGAAAATTTAAAAATTAAAATGTTAAATGTAAGGGCCTTTGTATAATTTATAAATAATGAAAGGCTTGATACTAGGGATTTAAGTATAATTAATGAATGTTTATAGGGGCTGACTTTGATTGAAAATCAAAAATTACATTTTAGCACATTTTTATAACTTACAGATAATTGGAAGGCTTTAAATAAATTATGTTAAGGTTTTGGGTGTAATTAATAATGTTTAAAGGGGCTGAGTTTAAATATAAATTATTAATGAAATTCTAAATATTTCAGGGCATGTGTATAATTTAAAAATAATTATTGGTTCGAATAAATTATATTTGGAGCTTAGATATATTTAACAATGTTTGAAAGGGGCATATTTTTTATCGTAAATAATCTGAATTTGGGAAGGTGAAATGGTACATATAGTTTCCATTTGAAATGAAATACCCTTGGCCACTATTCTCTTACCTATTGATTTTTTCTTATAAATATGATAGAATTAGGAGGGCGTTTTTCGTAAGATCTAATTGAAGACACAAACATTTTTCGTAAGCCCAACTTTCCTTATAAAGTTTAGATAGTAGTTTTCTCCATGAAATTCCAACCTTCTTTTACAAATTAACTTCTAATTCTTGATGGTGCATTGGTATTGGTAATTTTGTCTATAGTGATTAACGATGATTATTTGGCACCACAGATTTCTCTCACCCACACCATCCATCTAATTTTTCTTTCCCACACCATTCACTTTTTGTCCTACACCATAGTTTTCTTCCGCACCAACCATTTAAACCACTGTCTATATTATATTTATCTCTCCCTTCTCACCACTACCATTTTCTTCCAACATCTTCTTATTTTTCGATATTTTTCTTCTTCTTTCTGCATCTTCTTCTATCATTTCTCTTCACTTCTCTCTTCCCTCCCCATCTGGGGGCACCCCAAAGCACACCTCGCATATCCTATCCATTATCTCAAATCGAAATTGAAGACGAAGTCAGAGAAGAATAAGAGATGAAACCTTTATAGGATCTCGACCTTGATTCTGCCATCACACCTCTCCCTTTCCTTTTTCTCTTTCCCCTCGCACTTTGTTTTTTTTTTTTCTCGTCCTCGCAGCAGCATGTGCAAGGGCGAGAAAAAAAACATAAAGTGCGAAAGGAATGGGAAGAAATAGAGGGAGAAGGGCAACGACTTGGGCAAAAATATGGAAGGGTGGGAGAATAAGATAGTGGAACTGAGAGAGTGAGGGAGAACTGGGAGAGGGGAATGAGAAGAAGATGAATAAGGGAAGGAAAAGAAAAAAAAATGGAGATGGGGGTGACAGAGGCTACTGCGGTTGTGGCTCCATCTCTTCTATCTCTACCCAGTCGTCCCTCGCCAACCGTCGCAATCGATAGTCCCCTTCCTCGCTACCACCTTTCATGTTGTTGTTGGTATTGCTATTGTTGTTGTTCTTAAGAAGAGAGGAATAAGATGAATAATGCATAAATGGGTGGTGTGAGTTAGCAGGTAAAAAAATTATGAAGAAAGGGAAGAGAGTTTTGTAGGAAAAACTCTTCATATCATAATGAGCTATTTGGTTATCTAAAGATAATAGAGAAAATAATTGAGGAAGAAGAGTTGTAGATTGTTTTGTATTAGTATATGCCTATTTTTCAAGATTGTTGAGCCTTCACCACTTCATCTCATCCTTGAGTAAAACTTTCATCTTCAATTGAGTGAGGGAGCGAATATAAAAGACTCTTAAGTCTCTCTACCCGACAAACAAGTTTCACTAAAAGAGAGAAACCCTTTGAGTGTTAGCCTTTGCCTAAACTCACTCTTACCCGTGTGGGTTTTTGAATCTGTGGACTGGATTCATACAAATAAGTGTCATAGGTGATCCCAAATAGATGGTAAGACTTGGTTGTGTCGCATTCCATGATTGTGTGATCATTGGGCATTCGGTAAGTCTCGTGGAGCACGAACATAAGTCCAAGTGGTATCTTTGAAATCCCAAGCACTGGTTTGTAAGACGTGGTTGGGGTGCATCTCACGTGACTGCCAAGGTTTTTGTATGTCTTGTGGAGCAAAACACTTGGTTTGTGTAAGTAAGTCTCATAGGAGCGCTATGATTAGACCATGCAAGGTTGTGGAACGTTGATTGAGTTGGAGTTTGCTTTTGATCAAGTAATAAAACGTGAGGCTTGTTAGCCCTTTACACCTCAAACTCCGACTTAAACTCGTTATATCGGTGCTCATTATCTAGTTTGATTTCTTGTCCCCATAACTTTTTTTTTACTTTATCTTGCATGCTTAGTTAAGTTGTTTTACATTGTCACATTGCTTGTAAGTTCAACTTGCATGTCTAGGATTTCTTAAGGAGATTTTGCAAAAGATTTTTAACTGTCACATTATAGTGAAACAATTAAACTTGTGAATTGTGTGATTTTGATTTACCTTAAGTCATATCATAAGCCTTCAATAAATTTATGCGAAAAACTTTTTAAGTCAAATAATTTCATTTGTTTTTAAAAACAAATTTGATTTTTGAAAAGTAATCATTCACTCCTCTAGTCGATATTAGCCTAGTGACAGTGCACTCTTTGTGAGTATTAGAGCATACCTGACACTATCAGATTTCAACTAAAAACGAAATGTTGAACTCACTCTTTCAATAATCTACACTAGGATTTCAAACCTAGTTGACTACATTGGTTTTTCATCGACAAACCAACCAATCTTTGAATGATTTTAATTGGTGTTCTATCTAAAGAGAAATCAACAAAAAATAATAACGGTGAACTACTTCTAATCAATTTCTATAGAGTTGTAACTTCGTTCCTTGAAGTATTTGGATGACTATTTTTTATTTAAATATCCTCGCGCAAAGTTTTTCAAAGATAATAGAATGTTTTTTTAAACACATTATTTCCGCTAGTCTTGGTCATTAGTTAAACTGTGGTTGCATCTTAGGTTGGTTGACGTCGTCTAATTTATTCTCAAAGACGAAGTTACTAAGAATAAGTTACTGAAGTTAGTAAAAATGATGGTTAGTAAAACTGTGGTTGCATCTTTTACATAATAGTTGAAAGAGACATATAAAGTTACTGAGAATGTGAAAAAGGTAAAATCAAAGACAATATTCATTCAATAAATACAGTTAACGAAACTAACTCATTTGGTAAAAAAACCAAATCAAATGAGATTGAGCACACAAACCAATAATAAATAAAGCTTCTCAAGAGCCTAGCTTAACCAAAAGTGATCTAAATAGTGGAGGGTCATGGATTTAAATTTGGGTAAATTTGATGTTGGTCTTTGTACTAAGAAGGTTAATGTTTTTAGTTCATTTATAAATTTAATTTGATCTTTGTCTCTTGTTGTGTATTAATCATCCAATCAACCGTTATTTTGTGTACGTACTTCTCACATGTTGTGAAAAAAAAGACCTTAATTACTAGGGGTGGGCACGGTTCGGTTCGGTTCCAAATTTTGAGGAACCTAACTCGAACCGTTTAAAATTTTATCGGTTCCGATTCGGTTCGGTTCCTCTATTTTGAACGTTGGAACCGAACCTAACTCAAACCGTTTACAACGGTTCGGTTCCTACGGTTCCAAATGGTTCCTACGGTTTTAGAACTTCACCGGCTCTTAGTGGATTTAGGTACGTGTACGTTGATTTAAGTACGTGAGCATGAGCAGTACGTGGATTGACCCGTGGATTTAAGTACGTGTACATGAGCATAAACAATACGTGTTATTTTAGAACTTCTTAGTACACCATACGACTAATTCCTTATGCTGAGAGATCAATTTCTTCAGGCAAGCATACACACAACAAAGTATGTTGACACTGCTTTTAAACACCACATGTACGTGTTCGGTTGAGTATTTACAATATAGATTGAAAAATTCTAAATGGCGAGGAAAGGGGTGAGGGGGTGTGTGTGACTGCTCATCCCCTTCGAGTTGCATAGCTCCACGAATCTCGAGGGAGATGAGTGGTAACACCCACCCCCTGGCTCCTTTCCTCACCATTTAGAAGGACTGATATGGATCATAAGCAAACACACTATTGTGCTATAATTATACTTACATAGTGACTAAATGCAGCTAAACACTAAATTCAACAGTGCAAATGGTAAGAATCAGGCACTGAAGCCCTTTTGAATGGAGCTCCAATAACCAGGAGGAACCCTGTCACAAGCTTGTACAGAGGCCTCAGCCATCTGCTCCTCTGTAACTCCCACATTGCAGATGTTAGCAATGGAGCGCATGTGTTTCATTCCATACTGGGATAGAGATCCACAGTGCATCTCGAAACTCCTTACCTGAGCACAAGGTGGAACAGCAAACATTCTTCATTATTGAACCAAAAAAAGACACTGTATTGCAATACATATGGTGACCATGTAAAAGTAACAGTCTCTTACCAGTGTTTTAATATGTCCCCTACAATAACACATTTTTTCTGAAATAAACTCATCAAAGCCTGTTCCAAGCCTGTTCCAACTTCTTTTCTCAAAACTCGGAACAATTCCTTCTTCATCACCTGTAAAACAGCCACCATCATCATCTAAAACAGCCACCCTGAACCAACAGACTGCAAGTAAAATGAGGGCCTCATGCCATGAGATACTTGGAATTTACTAATAAGGTTTTGTTCTCAGGGTCGTAGATAAGCTGGCCATTGTCGTCTAAAGCATTCAAGTAGAGATTGATCCAAGCGACTTTGACTGCTCTAGGATTAATATCAAGTCCATAGACCTGTTGTGTGTTGTTTACCAAATTGTTATGTTATTAGTGGAATTGGAATCAATGAGTGAGTGAGAGATTGACCTTGAGAGGAGACCATTTATCAGCGAGAGCAATTGAGATCCAACCATTACCACAACCGAGCTCGGCGACGGTCTTGTCCTTGAAGATTGAGTCAGGTTGGCGATTTAATCCTTTGTAGAAAGTAAAGGACCAGTCTTCTGGTATGAAGATGCTCGGAATCTCCATCATCGTCAGCTTCTTCCTGCTCCTGCCTTGGTAACCTGAAGAAAAAAATTTGGGAAATAAGGAAACAAAGAGTGAGGGTAGGGTTTGGTTTAGAGAAGGAGGAGGTGGAATAGAAGAATAAGAGAGTGACCTTGAAAATCGGCGAGGAGGATATCATGGATGCGGAAGTGGTAGGTTTGGAAGCAGTGATTTGAGGCTTCTGTGGTATCGAATCGTTTCTGGATATTGGCTAAGAAGACGCGAGTTTGTGCTCGTGTGGTCGGGTTTTCGAGCTTCTCGAATAGTGACTCAAAACAAAATCTCTTGCTCTTCTTTTGTTTTCACAGTGAGGACGAGTGAGAGACTGAGGACTTGAGGAGTGAGGATTGAGGAGACCTAGGGTTAGGGTTAGAAATAGAAAGTAAGAAGTAAAGTAAGTAGGGAATTTACTAATTTAGCCTTGGGTATATAAATTCGGTTCCAAACGGATCGGAACCGAACCGTTTAAAAAAACAATTTGGAACCGGAACCGAACCGTTTAAGAACGGTTCCGGAACCGAACCGACTCGTTTAACATTTTTTAAATTCAGAACCGAAACCGTTTGGAGTAAAACGGTCCGGTTCAGTTTGGATCCGCGGTTCCTTGACCCGTTTGCCCACCCCTATTAATTACCTTCATTTGAGAGAGAGTTTTCCATGTAGAATCTTACTATTTTTATCACATCTCTCAAATAAGGTTCAAGTTTTTTTTTTTGACACATGTGAAAGACATATACACAATATAACGGTTGGTTGATGGTCAATTGACAACAAGGGGCCAAGATCAATTGAAATTTATAAAATGGACTAAAGGCATTTACATATTAATAGAAAGGAGCAACATCAAATTTGCCCTTTAAAGAAAAAAAATGGAAGAAAATATAAAGAGTAAGGGTGGAAAATATAAAGAGTAAGGGTATGTTTGGTGGATGAAAAATAAACACAAAAATTGAAACGGTTTTCTTGGAATCTATTTTCAAGGTTAAGATCAAAGATATGGATTTCCATGAGAGATGGAAAAACTTTTCATGTGCAAAAATCTTTTCATGTCATTAAATATACAATCAAATAGCGAAAAATCACTTGATTAAGAATTGATGTAAGAAGGCATGGCTAGAGATCTAAACATGGAAGGGACAACAATGATTTACTACAGAAAATAACAGCTAGTTTGGCCCTTTATTTGATGATGCAAAGCTTATTTAGCTTATTTTAAATTACTCTTTAGAATTGTTATCACATATGCCCAAAGATAATAGGTATTAGTTTGACCGAGCTGATTTATCAATCAAATTAAGATACCAAAAGTGTAAAGACATGTTTGGTTACTCAGTGGAATGGGTGTGATTATTGTTATGGTAACGGTCATTACAATAGTTTAAGTCAATCCTTTATTTGGTTTGGTATAAAAATAGCGTAATAGGAATGAACGTTACAAATTTTATTGTAATGGTCATTTCTTTTCAAAACCCAATGAATGTCCATTGTAATAGTCAACACTTCATTTGCCTTATTTGCCCTCCATCCTTATCCACCATAGATCTAAAATCCATAGTTGATAATGGAGGGCATAATGGTAAAAAAATTCATTCTCATCTCATTTCATCAAGTAACCAAACATAATAATATTTCCATTCTCATTCTCATTCTCATTCTCATTCCACTGAATAACCAAACATCGCTTAAGACATTCCCCCAATAGCTCTAACAAAAATCGATAAATCTCAAATGTTATACAGGGCTCGCATAATAGTAAGATGGATGGAGGCCATTGTATTTTTCCAATTGAGACGTTTTAGAGAAAGCCCCTAGACGCAGTCTTTTTTTTCTTATCATACAAACCAAATTGTTTGAGGTCATTATCTGAAATTAGGGGATATTCTTAAGCCACTTGCTATTTCCACAATACCATACGCTTCACTTTCTAATTTGTTTAATGCCATTAACTTCCTTTCTTTTTCATTCTTTCAATTTTGGGTGGCTTTTCTTTTTTTCTTTATACATTTTTTTCTCTTATTTAAATCAATGAAATAGTTGAATTTATCTTTTCCTTCCTTTTCTAAATTTTCCGACTCAAGTACAAGCTGATTTTAAAGGGGTGAAGGATGTTAAGAAACTGTTACTTTACAAATATATCTAAATTAAAAACATGTCATCAAGTTTGAGTTATAACTCTGGTCACTTGAAGCATATACAATGCTCCAATGTTCAGATTTCAGAAAGTGATTATTAACCACATTCATACTACTATAACTGAATTCAATCTTCTATCAGTTAATTGTGTTATAATATGACACCATACAATACATTGAACCTGTGTACCAAGGCCTTTATTAATAAGCCTTATAACTACACAACATATTTTGAATATGTATTTGGTTTAACAACATAGAAACAACAGAAATAACAAAGGATCGGTCATCATTTTCTTATTAGAGATCCGGATCTTACTGATTGATAGGGAGTAGATTCTAACCAATTAAGCTCAAGAAGGAGGAAGGCTCTGGGGGCATAGAGACGTCAACAGATCCCTCTAGCATTTGAGTAACCTTTTTCATGGATGGCCTTAGGGACGGGTCTTCCTGAATACACCAAAAAGCTACCATCAAGGACATTTCCAATCTCTTACAATCTTTTGTGGCTTCTTCATCATTCACAACTAGCAGATGAAACTCCCTTTTCATAACACACTCATATGCCCATTCTGACAATATATCTATTTCTTCAGCACCCAGTTCTGCTTCAACATTTTTTCTGCAACAAATGATCTCCAATAACATGATTCCAAAACTGTATACATCCACCTTTGCCGTGATAGCCATCCTCTTGAACCACTCGGGAGCCACAGAACCTCGTGTTCCTCTGATACCTGTATTAGTTCGAGTCTGATTGGTATTCAGAAGCTTAGCCAATCCAAAATCAGAAATCTTTGCCATGAAAAAGTCATCCAGAAGTATGTTTTGAGGCTTCACATCGCAATGGATGATCTGAGAGCTGCAATCTTCATGAAGGTACGCTAATCCTCTAGCAATTCCCAAAGCAATCTGAAATCTTAAGCTCCATTCTGGCCTTGAACTTCCAAACAAGATATCTGCCAAGGACCCATTCCTCATGTATTCATATACCAAAAGCCGGTTACTCCCTTCATCGCAGTATCCAAGCAGTTTTACCAGGTTCTTGTGATTGGTCAGGCCAATGGCATTCACTTCTGCTTTGAATTCCTTTTCAACTTCCTGCACTACCTTGTCTAATCTCTTAACAGCAACAAAAGTTCCAGTGACACAATGTAAGCTTCCTTTATAAACTGTTGAAAAAGCACCTTGACCAAGTTCTTCCTTGAATCCATCAGTTGCTTCTTCAAGCTCTTTGTAAGTGAAAGGCCTTAAGTTCACTCCAAACGTACTTGTATCTGGCATGGTTTTGAATTGTTTTTTTATGGTACGAGAAGTATATAAACAGAGGAACAAGCAACAAGCATGCTAAGTTCAAAAATGCAGAGGTTCCAAGAAGAATCGATCCAGGCACAAACCACTTGTCTTTGCCTTTGTCTCTGTCTTTTGTGTCTCCATAAAAGCCGGGAAACTCTGATGTAGCATTACCTACTTTAACGAGTGTGGTTGTGGTTGCTTTATCACTAGGATCCAATCTTCCATTTGCAAAGGGGTATCTCTTCAACCAGCATTCTCCATCTCGGAAAATTAAAATTGCACATAAACAATCATTCAGGCAAGTATTGCTGCACCAGTCCTCTCGCACATTCAAATACCGTTCATAATCGCCAAATGGCCAATCTAAGTTAGGAATCTTTTGCATTTCGTATCCAACTTCTACTCTCAATCTATTTGTGTTACAACTTTGAGGTATGAAGTTCGGTGTGCATCCTCCAAAGAAGTTTTCTGGATCAGAGTAATTATACCCAGGTGGACATTGACAAGTAGGCCTCCCATCTTCTACTTTGCAGTAACTGTTGAACCCACAAACTCCGCTTCCAATATCCCTGAAATCTATTCTGCATATATCTGAAGGTATAGACCATGCCGCCGGAGACCAAGATTGGTTGCTACTAGAGGATTTTTGACAGGTATACTGCCTGAAAACACCATCAAAATCAAGGGTGGCTCTTTGATAGTAGTCACTCGTCGAAAGTGGTATCCCCGTCGTGAGATAGAATTGGCTCCCATTCTGTAGAGTCAGATATATATAGCCAGACTTGTTGAATATCAATTCTGAACCATTGCCTATTGTGTTACTTGACCAATAGGCACCATAGTGGTCATTGCTGAGACGAGTTAGGGGATAAAGAACAAGGTTTCGATCTTCTTGTAGTAAAAGTTCAAACCTTCCAGGTGTATAGTCAACTTTGGTTCGACGAGATACTACCTTAGCACCAAGGCGTAGTATCTGCGTAGGCAAGATAGTGTCGGTTGGGTTTTCAAAGCTTTGCCATAGAACTTTGGAATCACTGCCGGTTAGCACAAAATTTCCCGTATCGAGCATTGCAGCTGAGGCAACTTGCCCACCACTGTTTGGTGAAAGCTTCAAATTCTCTGTTCCATTTGGGTTGCGGAGGGAAAGCACACCAGCAGATGTGAGCTCAACTTTTGATCCTCTTTCCACAGGTTTACCACCATTTGCTGTCCAAACGATCGTTTTTTCGGGTATTTTAGCAAACCAGATTGCTAGCAAGAAGAGATCTCCTCTTCCTTGGACTGGTTGGAAGCCGAAGGCAAATTCATTGGAAGGAGATTTCCAATATGGTTTGTCATCAAGAGTGGATAGATAAGAGCCCAGTGTTGCATTCTGAGATGAAATGAACAAAGGGAGCTGCACAAGTAGTAAGCAGAGAAGATGAAGAATGACAGAAGCCATGAAAAGGTTAAGATAACCAATACTTCATCGAAATCCAATACTTCATCCAAATCTATGTAACTTATAGATTTAGAAAATGGGGTTGACTTGTCTTTGGTTTGTTGACTAGTTTTTTTTTTGGTTAAATCTTTGTTGACTGGTTCAAGTTGAAATAAATTTTGGAGACTTTTAAGTATACTTGTGTTTTAATAAGAAAATAAAAATAAAACTTAGACATAATGTCCGGGGAATTGTCATCATAAATTAAGGAAAGTGAATCTACCTAATGTAAAGACTTTTGATAATGTGAAGACTTTTGAGTGTACTTGTCACTATTTCTTTGATGCTGATACACCAAAATATCTTGATAATGTGAAGACTTTTGAGTGTACTTGTCACTATTTCTTTGACAATTAGATTTTTTCAAATATCTTTGGATTTATTAAACAAGTCAGTCTGAATTGTCACTATTTTGTCCAAGTACCCGGGGTCGAGGGGAAGGGAGCGAGGGACTCATCCTCCTCGCGATGAGTGTCTACGCGCATCTCCAACACGATTCGCTCATCCTGAGGAGGATGGGTGGCGCTCATCCTGAGGACCTTTCCCTCGCTCCCTCCCTCGCTCTGTAGCAAAGCTCTTAAAAGTCTTTACACATGGAGTCTGTCTAACTGTCGAGGAAACTAGCGTAGAAAATAGCGAGGGAGGGGTTGTGATCACTCATCTCCTCGAAATTCGTATTTTTGCATATTTTGAAAATGTAGACATGCATCTCGAGGGGAATGAACGGTCACACCCCCTCCCTAGTTGGTTTTCTCGCCAGTTAGAATTTCTGTTACATATGTGCACATAATGTAAGGACTTTACATATGTGCAGAACTTGTCTAACTGTCGAGGAAACCAGCGAGGAAAACAGCGAGGGAGAATGGTGTGACCATTCATCTTCCTCGAAATTCACACTTCTACACATCTCAAAAATGCAGGAGGCATCTCGAGGGGATGAGCAGTCAGACCCCCTCCCTCACTGTTTTCCTCGCCATTTAAAATTTCTGGTGCACGTAATGTGAAACTTACGGGCTTGTCTAACGGCAAGGAAACGGACATCCCCTCGAGATGTGTCCTCGCTCGTTTCCTCGCCAATTAGAATTCCCCGAAACTTACATATACCTAAGATATTACCATTTGTTTGACTAATGGTTGATTAACATGTGGCGTAGTTCTAACCGTTCAATTCACCTATCTGCCCTATAAATAGGTATCTCCCAGCAACCCTCAGTCAGTACATTAAAGATTTTTCTTAAGCACTCACATGGGAGAGCCTAAGTTTTAGATTATTCTTTTTACTTTTTCTTATCTTCCAAGTATGTTATTTGTTCTCACTGAGATTCAACTGTTTTCGAAATTATTGAGAAATTCTTGATTGATGCATCTCATTATTGGATATACGGTTTCCCCTTATTTCGTTCATTTTTACATTTGCAAGTTTGTTATACGCTACACCCAAATGTGTACCAACAGCATCAATATTTTTCAATTTGTAACACTGACCTATGTTACTAGTGTTGTAACGAATAGGCGTGTAGGTGGTCCGAGTACAATGTTCCCAATCCTCAAACCTCAAAGATTTTGAAAAATGTCATTGCTTTCAAAATTTATCCGAGCTTCTAACTCTAGGTCAAGACAGATTCCAGATGGTGTAAACCACATGGAATGTAGAATTTCAGAAGTAGAAAAGAATTTACAAAAAATGGCCAATACCATAAATTCCTTATGAAAACATCCACAATGTTTCCAAGTCCCTGTTTTCTCAAAAAACAGAAGATCTGATCGATATGGTTGAACAAACTATATCTTTCGACAGATCTATGGAATCAAAACAACTTTTTTCAAATGAAACTTTGGAATTCCTTCAAAGTCATGAATACAAATATATCCATATTGAATTAATTCAAATTGGGATAAAACCCCTTATAAGAACAAGGTTAGACACTTGTGTTTTAATCGCTCTTCGCGATTATCGGCACAATAGGTTCGATGACTCGCTCTTAGGAATTGCAGAGTCAACTCTGGCGATGGGTCCAATCTATTTTGATTGTTATCCCAATTTCTCAGTATCTCTTACGGATCCACATATCCTCCAGACACTGACTCTTAATATCCAGACATATGGATATGACATGCTTCCTGGATCAAAATCATTGGCTTTGATCTACAAGATAACCTACAAAGCCATGACGACTCAGTTGAGTCCTAAGGCATTAATGGAATCTGCCAAAGGATATACCATCCTTTTCCAGGCAAATAAAGAAAAAACAAGTGTTATTTTCCCGAAGACAATTCACTGGAACCAAATTACCCTTCCAGTCACCAGGCAGGTTCCCACTGAACCTAGAAGACCTAATCCCAGTCGACTAAGTCAAATTTTGACTCTTGAAGGCGGAACAGTTGAATTACAATTCTCTGAGTCAAGAAAGACAAGTTTAAAATTGTCCGACTCAGGAAGAAGATCAACATCCTCTTTCAAAACAGCACCATCCCAAATCCCAAGGGCTTAGACACCTCCTGATGTCCTTCCCCACTTAGATCTTGCTACTCTGAGAAATAATCCACAATTTCCTCAGATCCCGCAACCAATCTACAATCCTGAGTCACCTACTCAATCTGAGATGGAAGATCATCCTCCCTCTCATCCTAAATTGAATGTTTTACAAATAGAGTTTATCCTTGATAAAGAATGGATCAAACGAGATTTTGTAAAACCTTCCAATAGTCAAATAAGAGAGCAATTGTATGCCCAAACAACAGAAGAACAAAGAATAGAATTAGGAAAACAATTTTATGCATGTTGTGAAGAAATGCAAGAAAATTTATCATTTTTAGACTGGTATTTTTCTGATTATCTTCCTAGCATAAATGTTATCAAGACTAATTCAAAATTCTGGCATACAACTGTAACAAATTCAACCAAAGAATCAATTTTGCCACCTTTAGAAGAAATTAAATTTTCAACTTTAGGTTGTGATGTTTTGGCATCACCATTCAAGGATCCTCAGGTTGATAATACATTTAAAGGACTTGGTAAAATTATTCAACAGAATAATTACACCAATATCTTGCTTCATGAGATTGGTGACAAATTGATCCAAGATCAATTGGCTCATACCCAATTGGCCCAAAAGCAAGCCTTTAACGTATCAAAACCAGCAACGTACTTTACACCTACGTCTGTTGAACAAAATGTGTTAACCACACCAAACCAATTAATCAAAAAAATTGATCTTAAATTGGCTGCTCTCAATTTAAAATCAAATTTTCAAATCAATACATTGTCTTCCCAAGCAATGAATTCAGATAATGATTTTGATCCTATGGCTGCATTAGATAGTTTAAACTACATCCAATACCAGGCCAATCCTATTAAGTTTGCTAAATCTTATGGGAAAAATCAAAATCCACTTCCAACAACTAGAAAATTTTATCCAAGACCATCACTCCCCGACATGCAATATGAAGAGAAATCTCTTCAGGTCTATGGGTCATTTTCTACAGGTAACCTCTATACTTGGAATATAGATGGTTTAACTGAAGAAAATATTATTGAGTTAACCCAGGAAATGGTTATGATGGCTTCGGCTCATCGTAGCGAAGGAAATAATGATAGGACAATTGCACCTCTTATCATTGCTGGATTTTCTGGACTACTCAAAGGATGGTTGGATAACTACCTAACAATTGGTGAGCAACAATCAATTTTTCATGCAGTAAAAGTTGATTTATTAGGTAATCCTATAAAAACATAACAAGGTTCAGAGATTTCGAATTCAGTTCATACTCTGATTTTTTGTATTTTAAAACATTTTATGGGAGATCCTAGTGAATTCCAGAACAAATCTAAAGATTTGTTGATGATCCATAAATGTCCGACTTTGAGCCACTTTCGATGGTACAAAGATATCTTCCTTAAAAAGGTTATCTTTCAATCTGATGCAAATAACCCCTTTTGGAAGAGAAAGTTCATTTATGGTCTTCCACCAATCTTTGTTGAAAATGTTAGAGAAAAACTACAAGAAATCTATCAAGAAGACATTCCTTATGAACGTCATACATTTGAAGATCAATTTCTACCCAAGATTGCTAACATAAGGTAAGATAGATACAAAGATGATAAACTAATGATATGCAGAAATCAAAACAGAAAGAATTACAAAATATGAAGTACAAATACAAGAAATTCTCTAAACCATTTTATTATTCTGCATAAGCTTCTTTAATCTGCAACACGTCGCTCGATTACCAACTCTCCGCTCATTCTAGTACATGATGTTATCTATCATCACCAGTGTTCTAAAAATCGGCCTAGCGCTAGAAGGTAGAAAAACGCCCAGATTAATGGCTGGGCGGTTTCTGGGCAGTCTAGGCGGGGTCTGGGCGGCCTAGGCGGGGTCTGGGCTGCCTAGGCGGGGTCTAGGCGGTCTGGGCGATTTATTATTATTATTATTATTATTATTATTATTATTATTATTATTATTATTATTATTATTATTATTATTATTATTATTATTATTATTACGGCTGGTTGTGTTTTATTTTATTTTTCTTTCCTCTTTTTTAGAAATAAACAATTTAATTGTTTTTTTATTCAGTATATGTCTAAATGTAGCAAATGATGATTACTTAATGGAATTCTCAAAGGATCTGCCGGTACCAATTTATTATTTTAGTAATGTAGATTTTATCAAACATGATTGAGGTTATTCATGCAATTTGAAGAAAAATAAAATAGTAGGTTTGGATATTTGTCTACAAATTCAACTTTGTATAAATGACGCTGGGCAGAATAGCGATTATTCTGCAGGCTAATAGCAACAGATAATTGACAGGGAAGAACACAAAAAGATTACCCAAAAAACAACTCATGATGCGTCTTAAACGCTGTCTTCCACTCATCTCCAGGCCTTATTCTGATCTGGTGGTATCCGATTTTAAGGCCAATTTTTGAGAAAATCTTAGATCCGGACAGCTGGTCTAACATATCATCCAGGTGGGAAATTGGAAACCTGTATTTCACTGTAATCCTGTTGATTGCGATTTCCCTGCTATCAACACACATACGCCAAGAGTCATCTTTTTTTGGCACTAGCAAAGCAGGTAATGCACATGGGCTCATACTCTCACGGATGTAGCCCCTCTCCAACAACTCAACTATTTGTCGCTGCAACTCTTCAGATTCCTTAGGATTGAGGCGATAAGCCGGCCGATTAGGCAAACTGGACCCCGGAAGAAGGTCAATCTGATGCTGAATATCCCGCATAGGCGGTAGCCCGGGAGGAAGATCCTCTGGCATCAGGTCAGAAAACTCTGCAAGAAGCTGCTGCACCTCTGTTGGTAAATCTGAATTCTCATTGACTGCACTATTCCCACAAGGTAACAAAGCATAGACCACATCTCCACGATCAATCTCAACAAAAAACCTGGACCTAGAAAGCATATTAGTATTATTGATTATCGGGGTAGGAGTGGTTCCTTCCCGACGAGGTGCCAACACAATCTTCTTCCTTTTAATGCTAAGGGAATATGTATTTTTCCGCCCATCATGAATAACATTGCGATCATACTGCTAAGGTATGTCTAACAATACAACAAGCATCCATAGATACAACATGACACCAAGCATTATAAAAATATTTCCTGCCAATCGAAAAAGACACTAGGCAACGCCTATCTACTATTACCTCACTACCTTTATTCAGCCATGATAATTTGTATGGCTAGGGATGACGATCTGTCTTCAACTGCAAATTTTGGACAGTCTCTTTAGACATGGTGTTCTCACAACTGCCACTGTCAATGATCATCTTGCAGACTTTATCTGCAACTGTGCATGTCGTGTGGAAAATATTGGTTCTTAACCAATCGTCCATTGAATCATCATTGGGAGTCAGTAGACTCTTACGAACAATCAGAGTCTCATGACCATCACCATAGAACACATCTCCATTTTCATCATCGTCATACACAGGCTCTCCAAGTTTCTCAAATTTGTCTACCATGTCTTCCTCAATCAGGAGATTGTTGCCCTTCTGAATAGCAGGCTTCCTGCACTCAGTCGCTCTATGTCCCTGTTCACCACATCTAAAATATCTAATAGTAGAGTTACTTTGCGGTGGTGGTTGGGTAGGACGAGATTCTTGAGGGCGAACTGGCCGACTGCTTTGATAACTTCTAATCATAGGCCTCCTATTCTGCTGTTTTCCACAGCAAGTGCACGCTGGTAGGCTTAAGAAACGGTCCACAGTGAGTGAAGGTTGAGGACATCCTGCAGGGGTTGTCGTAATTCCCCCAAATATCGCGCCATCATGTACTCTTCCGTCTCAGATAAGTCATTACGGGCTACTAATTGATAGAACTCCTCCGTGTAATCATCAACTGATTTCATGCCTTGCCTCAATGAATGAAGTTGTTGAAACAAAGTTTGAGTGTAGACGAAAGGAAGGAAGTGACCCTTCATCTTTTTCTTAATTTTTTCCCAATCAGTGATTTTGGCCTAGCCCTGCCTGTCGCGTGATCGCTTCAATTGCTCCCACCACGTAGATGATCTGCCTTTGAGTTTGATGGCAACCAATTTCACTTTGACAGGATCTGAAACTTCCTTATACTCAAATATACGCTCTACTTCATTCAACCAATCCATGAATCATTCGGCCTGTAACGTCCCAGAAAACTCGGGTAGATTTACTTTAAAACCGAGATTTCCAAGATGATCCTTCCGACCACGGCGCTCCCAGAATCGAACACGATTGTGATACGGGTTTTCGAAACTGGAATCAGAATCGTGATCTTCCATCTCACAATTACCGAATTCCTGCGCTGTTAGATGCTGGGTAAGCTCTGCAACTTGTCTCTGTAAATCATCAATCATCACTTCCTGAATGCTACGGTCACGGTGAGGGGCTTCGTCGTTCAGAACCTGCCCGCGACGACCACGACCACCAGCCATAGAAACTGATAAAATTTCACCCCAAGAAGATGCTGAAGCTCTGATACCAACTGACGCCGGGCAGAATAGCGATTATTCTGCAGGCTAATAGCAACAGATAATTAACAGGGAAGAACACAAGAAGATTACTCAAAAAACACAGAGATAACTCTAATGTTTAATCAAATTATTCAAATCAAAGGTCTCTATAAAATCAGCCTACAAGTCGGGCTTTATAGCTAAAACTCATCAATATTGGATTTTACAAAAAATGGAAACACCCCAATAAGCTAAAACAAAATACGTAATAAAAGAAATATACTGCCAGAAATCTGGCCCAAATTGGGTTCAAAATCACTTCCTAAACAATAATTGAAATATTATTATAAAGGGAAATAAATTACTAAATTTGTGGATTTGAAAGAGGAAATGGTGGATTTTGGCCTCGAAAAAATGTGCAACGAGCGTAGCTGGTTGACCACGACATGCGCGTTGAAAAGAGCTTTCCGAATTGGGGTCGTTTGCGCGATTCTGATACTTGTAGCCAAAGTTATGGCCAAAATACTAAAATGCACCCTAAATTGCCAAATTTGAAATAGAATTATGATTTGTTGCCATTCTTAGTGCTAATAACGTGCTATCTGACAGTTCAGCATCATCTGACTCAGATCCTCCTGCATCAATAAAGTATTCATTATGACCACCTTCAGTCATTTGAGTTTTAATAAAATTTGTTCAGGATTGTTAATTTTTCATGTTTTTAAATTTTGCATATGTATATTGGCATTAAATTGGATGTAATTGATAAGGTATTATGCTTAACTTTTTGTAAATTATTAAAGTTATAATACAAAACCTAAGACCACCTAAGCCCCTGGGCGCTAGGCACTTGCTCGCCGCCCGCCCACCGCCTAGCACTTTTTAGAACACTAATCATCACTACTGGTTGGGGTTGGCATATTCCTCGTCACTTTACACTCCCCCACAGAAAGCGCGGTCTTAGAGATTTTTTCTTTCTTTTTTCCTTAACATCTTTAGATTGATATCCAGTTTCAATAGATAACTTGGGGACTGAATTTGAATCTGAGTCATTGTCTGAATGGATCTCCCTCCCCTTTTGCTCATCCTCATGTAAGCTATCATTTATAATTTCAACACCCTGAACTTTTTCATCAACAAATCAGACCTTTTTAGACGATATTTCCTCATCTAGCACTTCACGAACTGCTACAGTCTCTTTGCTTCCAACATTCATTTTATTTTGATCATCAAACACTCTGTTTTCAGTCATCTTCATCACAACAGATTCATCTCTCTTCGAATCAGAATCAACATTACCTCCCTTGGTCACAGCCTGGTTCTTTCTTGCAATGTTGCCTACGCACTATAGCAAATTGACATTTTTGTAACAACCCCCAAAACTGTAACACTTTTGAGCTATATAAAATTTACAAAACAATTTTACACATTTTCACAAACAAAGTGATACAATAATTGTATCACCGTGAATAGTATGGTCCTACAAGTGATACTATTCATGATGATCTAATTTACTGTATCACTTTTTTTTGTGTAACTGTTTTTCCTTTTTTGACTAAATTTAGTTTTGACTTGAAATTGTTTGGTGGATTGTAACAGCTCAAAAGTGTTACTGTTTTGGGAGTTGTTACAAATATGCCAATTTGGTGTAGTGACGGACAACGCACCTACCTGACATGATACCTGTTCCGCCCTACACAACTCGGTCCCTTTGCTGCCCTGATCAGACGTTTTTGCACCAGCAAGCAGTGCAACTTCCTCTTCTACATCATCATTGCTTTGTCGATTTTCAGAGTTGCTCTCTCCCACAAATGGTACTATCCATAACGGAGCTTCCACAAAATTTTGGGATTCTGTTTTAGCTTTTGAGATTTCGTTCGCCTGAATTGCTCTCTCTACATCACTAGTAGTGTATCCTGCCTCCTTTAAAACTTCTTTGCCATCACCCAAGTCATAGCAATCTTTGTTGTTTGTTCATCAAGAACTGAGTCTTCCTATTCTTCCTTGACTTTGTCCTCCGTAGGAGCAACTATTAACGCGTCATATTTATTCTTCAAATTAATTTGCTCAGATTTGCCTCCCGAAGACTTCGTCTTTCCTTCTCCTTCTTTAGCACTAGATATCTCATAACCATAATTGTCTTTGGCTCCACTCGTGCCAATATCTTGTTTTGCATCTTTCAATTTTTTAGTAACCTACACATAAGCTTGTTTAACCACATTCTGATTTTGTTTTCCTTTGTACGGAAGCGTATCTTCTTTAGCCTTTTCTCCCTCTTTTTGTTGGTTTTTCTTCTTCAATCTCAAAAGTTTTCTGCAATATCCTTTCTCGTGTCCGATTAGTGTGAAGTGCTCGCAGTATTTGATTCCTATGTATTCCAGTTTTTGCCAATACCCACCGTTCTTAGGACTCTCAATCCAGATCCTAGACGATAAAGGTTTTGTAACATCCATCTTTATGCACATACATGCAACCTTTGGACGCTTAAAGTATCTCGTACCATCATCAATCCTTAAAAATTTCCCGAATGAGTTTTCAATAGACTTCATGATTGTCATTAGGTAAAATGCGAGCGGAAGATTTGGGAGTTCCACCCACAAACGAGCCAATTCCGGATCAACCCTTAGGCTAAATCCCGAATGCCAATGGAAAATTTTATAACGAACACCCCTTATAGTGAAAGAGTATTTAGAGAGTACCTTTTTCACTTCGATATTTGATTGCAAGTAAACAAGAACATGTCTTTGATCCAGAGTTCCCATAATAAACTCACCCGAAATACCCCAGGACCTGTGGATTGAATCCCAAATCGCGTCAAGAGAATGACGAAAACTGGAAAACTTCATCACAACCACGTGATTTGAAACATGGGATTCACCCCTTGCAACATCCGAATCCGATATCGATAAAGCCAGATCACCTTCCTTCCTAAAACTCGTGGAATCGGTTGGTTTATCATCCATGAGTTCCTTGCTTGCAGCCCCTAGGACATGCACAAAGCTATGCTGAGGTTCCTCTCCCTCATCATGGCCAGCCAAGGGAGGATCTCCCTTTGCCGCCGTCAAAGCTTCCATGGAACTCTAGCCGTCGCCCCCAATCCAACGATAAGGATAAGCTCCCACGTATTAAAAACGACTGAGATTAAGTTTTAGGTCCTTGACAAAAAACTACCCAGATTGCTTCTAAGTGAAGTCCCAAATAGCCTCAGTGCCAATGGTGTGATGGCTCAGTAGTTGAGCGGTGGCAGATGGTGTCACTAGATCACAGGGTTAAACCCAACCAGCAACATCTAGGTGGGAGGGGTTAAGGGATAAAAAAAAATCAATTTTTTTTTCTTCCTTTCATTTCAATTATATGCGATAGGTTAATGTATTTAAATTCGTCCCTTTCAATAATATCCAAATGTCTAATGAGACATTTCAACATTTGTTACAATGTAAGAGTCACAATAGTGTATGCAAAAAATAATTTTGAAAAACTTTTTCGACAAAATTTGTTGAAACACACAAAAGATAAATCATTAAGCACATATGGTTGCTTATGTATGCTTTTCAAGGAATTAAACTTGTAGTTTAATAAGAAGGCCTCTAGCTGAACAACAACTAAAAACAAAGCAAACAATGACCAAAAGAAGAGCGATTCTATGTGTCGAGGGAAAGGGCGAGGAAACCAGCGAGGTAAACGAGGTGGTGGGGGTGAGCCGTTCACCCCCCTCGAGATGCGCGCGCAGAAAACATCTCGAGGGGGTGAACGGTTCACCCCCCGCCACCTCGTTTACCTCGCTGGTTTCCTCGCTCTTTCCCTTGACATTTAGAATTTCTGCCAAAAGAAACTTATGAGCATAACTTCACATTCAACACAATTTGTTTCATCATTGAAGCACGTGAGAGATAAATGTAAAAATTAGTTGGAAGCTCCCTTGACCCCATTTTGCATGAGGTCAAGCGCATATGAGCTTATCCACACACGTTTTTTTTTCTTTCTTCTTCTTAGACTTGTTTGGTTGTGCCGATCCATAGGAGGAAAAATTGATTTTCTTACATTTAATCTTCATAAGAAAAAAGGGCATTGCACCAATGCTCTTTATTCTTTGAGTCTTTTACTCTGTACCACCATTTCCTCTCTCTCACACCATTTTATTCCCTCACACCACCTACTTTCTTTCACACACCACCATACTTTCTCTCACCACCTATATAAACAAAAACCGTCCATTTTTTTCCCTCACCATTTAAATCAATAACGATTCCTTCATCCCCCATTTAAAATCTCTTGCAAATCTTCTCCCTCTCCCTCGAAAACTCTCAAAATCCCCTTAAAGTCGAAACCCTTAAACCCAAACTCAATAAATATGCATAACTTAACATAACATAACAGAGAAATTCAAACTCAAAATGAAAAAAAAAAAGCAAAACAAGGTAACTTTCAACCAATTTAAACCCTCAATTAAGACCGATTCTCAACCTCATCAAACATGAAAATTGTAGTACTATGAGTTATCTAATAAACACAACTTGAATCACTTGAAATATTTTTGAAATGAGCAAGTTATGACCATTTTACTAAAGTCGCTCAAATTTGTCTCGCAATAAAATGAAATTTTTGTGCATGATCATAGAACTAGCCAAGGATCAACTGATGACTTATATGAGTAAGAATGAAAGGGAGAATGATCCGTTGTAGGTGGAGTTAGTGAGTGTATCAAGTGCTTCTTATATATGAATTTCGTCATGTGTGAATGAGTTGACAATCACAGAGGAACTTTCTTGATTGTTTGCTACTTTGCATATATTACATAAAAAAGATTGAAAGTCTTCCTTATCAGAATGGGTATATAAGAAGATGACAAGGTCTTGCCTAACTTTTTTGACTACAGAAGCTAGCAAGCAAATGGGTGGTGGGGGTCCTGGGGAGGAGGTTGGGCTAGACTTCGGTGCACACGATAACTACTCAGTAGTCAGCTACGAAGCCACCAACTGCACTACAGAGCAGAGTCGACATCAACCACATTTGCAGAAAATATCTAACCATTAAGCAACAATACATTCAAGTTGCCCTCTCATGGCATGGGATAAGCATTAAGCAACAACTTATGGTCCTAGCTCCATGTTCATTATCATGGAGTCATCCATTCAAGCACTGGCTATGAATAACTACGGAATGAATCAGTGCTTTTGTATATGGGCACTTTTTAGCAATAGTCGACATCAACCACATTTGCAGAAAATATCTAACCATTAAGCAACAATACATTCAAGTTGCCCTCTCATGGCATGGGATAAGCATTAAGCAACAACTTATGGTCCTAGCTCCATGTTCATTATCATGGAGTCATCCATTCAAGCACTGGCTATGAATAACTACGGAATGAATCAGTGCTTTTGTATATGGGCACTTTTTAGCAATAGTCGACATCAACCACATTTGCAGAAAATATCTAACCATTAAGCAACAATACATTCAAGTTGCCCTCTCATGGCATGGGATAAGCATTAAGCAACAACTTATGGTCCTAGCTCCATGTTCATTATCATGGAGTCATCCATTCAAGCACTGGCTATGAATAACTACGGAATGAATCAGTGCTTTTGTATATGGGCACTTTTTAGCAATAGTCGACATCAACCACATTTGCAGAAAATATCTAACCATTAAGCAACAATACATTCAAGTTGCCCTCTCATGGCATGGGATAAGCATTAAGCAACAACTTATGGTCCTAGCTCCATGTTCATTATCATGGAGTCATCCATTCAAGCACTGGCTATGAATAACTACGGAATGAATCAGTGCTTTTGTATATGGGCACTTTTTAGCAATAATCGACATCAACCACATTTGCAGAAAATATCTAACCATTAAGCAACAATACATTCAAGTTGCCCTCTCATGGCATGGGATAAGCATTAAGCAACAACTTATGGTCCTAGCTCCATGTTCATTATCATGGAGATTGGTCATCCATTCAAGCACTGGCTATGAATAACTACGGAATGAATCGGTGCTTTTGTATATGGGCACTTTTTAGCAATTTTTTATGATAATTATGGGTCTTAGTTATTATTGCAAGACTAAGCTGTACCATGGTATATTCAAAGCAATATATTTATTTATTTATTTGCTAATTATATACCGTTACTATATTGATATTCCATGAAAATCAATCTTGCTACAGAACTGGTAGCTGAAACTTAAACATCTCAGTTATTTCGAATCAGATAATCATGCATGAATTTGTATTGATTGCAAGCTTCAAAATAAATAAACGACAATACATTCAAGTTAAGTCGACCAAAGCTACACTAGAACAACCCATCCCCACTTGCATTGCTTGCTGGCTCCATGCATGCATGGTCAAAATAGGAGGCCAAGCGACTTTGTCATCCATTAACCACAATTATTGTAAATTTAAGAAGATTCAGTATTCTGCTTTTACATAGTGTGATACTTTAATCATGGCACAGAAATTGTGTCATCAAGCTAATTTTCGGCTTAATGCAAGCTAATTTGAAGAGGTGAAGGATGTTAGGAAACTGTTACTTTACAAATATATGTCTTAATTCAAAACATGTCATCAAGTTTGAGTTATAACTCTAAGTCGACTGAAGCATGCATATACAATGCTCCAATGTTCAGATTTCAGAAAGTGATTATTAACCACATTCATACCTAGCATTTTTGAATTTTTTAATATAAGCATAGAAATACAATATTATAAAATTTTATTCAATAAAAGACATATTATCACTTTGGTATAGTAGTTGGTGAAACTCAATTACTAATGGGTCTTCTGAATACACCAAAGAGCTACCATAAAAAACCTTTCCAATCTCTTACCATCATTTGTGGCTTCTTCATCATTCACAACTAGCAGATGAAAGTCCCTTTCCACAAAACTCTGATGTAGTATTACCTACTTTAATGAATGCGGTTGCTGTAACACTAAGATTCGATCTTCCATTTGAGATGGGGAATTTCTTCAACCAGCAATCTCCAACACGGGAAATTGAAACTGCACATAAACAGTCATTCAGGCAAGTATTGCTGCACCAGTCCTCTGCTACATTCTTATACTGTTCGTAGTCGCCAAATGGCCAATCTGTGTTAGAAATCTCTTGCATTTTGTATCCAACTCCTACTCTCAATCTATCTGTGTCACAACTTTGAGGTATGAAGTTCGGTTTGCATCCTCCAAATGTGTTTCCTGGATCAGAGTAAACATACCCAGGTGGACATTGACAAGTAGGCCTCCCATCTTCCAGTTTGCAGTAACTGTTGAACCCACAAACTCCGCTTCCAATATCCCCAAAATCTAGTGAGCATATATCTGAAGGTAGAGACCATGCGGAAGACCAAGATTGGTTGCTACTAGAGGATTTTTTATAGAAGGTATACTGCCTGAAAACACCATCAAAATCAAGGGTGGCTCTTTGATAGTAGTTACTCGTCGAAAGTGGTATCCCCTTCGTAAGATTGAATTGGCTCCCATTCCGTAGAGTCAGATATATGTAGCCAGACTGGTTGAATATCAATTCTGAACTATTGCCCATTGTGTTACTTGACCAATAGGCACGATAGTTGTCTCTGGTGAGACGAGTTAGGGGATAAAGAACAAGGTTTTGATTTTCTTCTTCTAGAAGAAGTTCAAACCTTCCAGGTGTATAGTCATCTTTGGTTAGACGAGATGAAACCTTAGCACCAAGGCCTAGTATCTGCGTAGGCAAGATAGTGTCGGTTGGGTTTTCGAAGCTTTGCCATAGAACTTCGGAATCATTGCTGGTTAGCACAAAATTTCCTGTATCAAGCATTGCAGCTGAGGCAGCTTGCCCACCACTGTTTGGTGAAAGCTTCCAAGTCACTGTTCCATTTGGGCTGCTGAGGGAAAGCACACCAGCAGATGTGAGCTCAACTTTTGATCCTCTTTGCACAGGCTTACCGCCATTTGCTGTCCAAACGATCGTTTTTTCGGGTATTTTATCAAACCAGATTCCTAGCAAGAAGAGATCTTCTCTTCCTTGGACTGGCTGGAAGCCGAATGCAAATTCATTGGAAGGAGATTTCCAATATGGTTTGTCATCAAGAGTGGATAGAGAAGAGCCCACTATTGCATTTTGAGCTGAAATGAACAATGGGAGCTGCACAAGTAGGAAGCAGAGAAGATGAAGAATGATGAAAGCCATGAAAAGATAACCAATACTTCATCCAAATATATGCAACTTATAGATGAGAAAACGTGGTTGATTTTTCTTTGGTTTCTTAAGTGGAGCTTTCAAGTTAATTTTTGTCAGACAATTTTATCATAAAAGATCTTTAAATCATGTCACATAATTTGATGAGTAACTCAAGTCTTATACTTGATAACAGAAATTCTAAATGTCGAGGGAACCAGCGAGGAAAACAGCGAGGGTGGGACCGTCCATCCTCCGGGATGTGTGCCGTCATTTTTCATGCGCACATCCCGGAGGGATGGACGATCCCCCTCGCTGTTTTCCTCGCCCATTCCCTCGACAGGTAGAATCACTCACTTGATAAATGTCTGATGGAAAATTCTAATTGTCGAGGGAAGCAGCGAGGAAAACAGCGAGGGACCCCACAGGGGGGGAGAGAGCCGTCCATCTCCCCCAGGATGCGCGCATGAATTTTTAACACACACATGTCGAGAATTCAAACGCGCATCCCGCGGAAGATGGACGACTCTCGCCCCCTGTGGAGTCCCTCGCTGTTTTCCTCACTGCTTCCCTCGACACTTAGACGGACTCATGTCTGATTGTTGACAACATAGTGTTTTTTATAATCTTATTGGTTGGTTTCTTGATCGAACCCTAAAAAACCATATTAATTATTGCATTAATACAACAAAACTGTCTTTTCTTCAAGGGTTTCCTTTAATTATTTAAAGCTAAATGGCTAAGATAGCCATACATTTTTTTCAAGGGTACCCCATAGTTTTTTTCTCACACCCTGCACGTGAGTATTAGAACATTGAGCATATGCCATTCGAATTGCATTACCTAGTCTATACTAATATATTGCCAAAACAACCGCTTATCCTTTTCTTTTCGTTTCTTTTCTTTTTAAAGAGCGAGTGGGGTATTTATTAGATCCCATAACCAAGTTTCTATCTTACCATCGAAAACTTTGGTTTCTTAAATTATTTAAGTAGGGTTATTTATCTTACCAATAATACGACCAAGTTAGCTTTTAGATCTCAAACGTGTCAAATGTTTACTTTAGATTGGAACCAATTTCATTTAGGTGTGTATTGTTGTGATGAAAAATAGAAAATTGTGCATAGCAAATGATTCTCGGGTGTGTCTGGATGTGAAGAAAACTTTGTACAGCTGATGAGAATCCAAAATATTAAATTTTCATGCCACATTTAGCTTTTTTAGGTCTTTAGCAGTGTTTAAAATTAATTAAATGCTTATATTTATTTCGAATGTGATAAAATCGAGAAATTCAAGAAATTACACCATTAATTTGCATGTTGAGGAGTAATTGGAGAAATTATGTAGGAAGAAATTTAAGCTAGACCAAACCTAAAATCCAATCCAATTCTAAAAACTCCTTAATGACCCATATAATGTTTTGACCAAAAAATCACATTTTATGACCTATCCACATCCCATTTTAATTCCCATTTGATACTCAAATGATCCACTAGCATTTTTCACCAATATCATTTAAAAAATCTCTCCAAAACCACTTTTAAAACTTTTGAATTATTAAATACCAAAATTTTTGAGATTTTTCTATATCCACCCAACAATCCATTTAAACCCTAACTCGAAAATAAATATCAACCATTCACTTTCTCGAACAAATGAATCTAGGCCATCAAATAGAAGAAGTTAAGTCAATGTCGTTGGATTTCGAAGTTGCATCTCAACCATCCAAACGTATACCATGGATCTATAAATAGAGGTTATTTCTACATTCAAAGAAAATATTATTTTGAGGTTTTATTTTTAGAGAAAAAGTGTAGATAAGTGCAAGTTTAGATTTTGTATTCCAACATTTTTTTTCATCGAAATAAAGTAAGTTCCAATTTTATTTATTCATTTCTTTTCTTCATTTTAATCATTTTTAGCAATAGTTCCTCTTTCTCAAATATCTCTTTTAATTTTTAGTTTACTTCCATCATTCACAAAATTATAATGATAGTTAGAATATATTTCATTTATGAAATAAAGTAGAACAATGAATTATAAAAAAAAAATACTTCAGATAGAATGTTTCATTTGTTAAGATGGATAATATTTTTGATTTAAAGAAGTAAATTTATTTTCATGTCTTTTAGGATATTTCTAATAAAAACATAGCAAAAAGCTAATGTTGTTTAAAAAAGATTTGATTAAAGTTTGAGGGAAATGAAAAGACTTTTATTTCTAAAAGACTTTTTCTTGGAATAAGGTGATTCTCATACCCTTCAGATTTCTCCACATTTAAATCGTATTTCACAAGTTAATTATTTTGTTTTAAATCACATCATCTCTCAAAAATCATAATCTCTCAAGTAAAGTAGTCGATAACCGCTACTTTCGTTATGCATTGTTAAAGTGTATTGAAGCAGGTTGAAGGAAAAATAAATAAAAAACAATTATTTATTTGATTGATGTTGAAAATCATGCAATGACAACAATGTCGATTTTTGGCATCAACCAAAGGGCATTGTTGCACATAACTTGATGAAGGAAGAGTTAGTTTCTTTAAATTTTCTCTTTTCTTTATTCTTTTTCTCATCTTTATGCAATTTTGGGTAATATTTCAGCACAACAGAAAGTACACAACAACAGACAGATCAAACAATGTTTGTTCAACTTAAAATTTTATTGTAAATTCAATGACAAGTCATTGATTTTCTGTATTTTTGGATTTTGTTTTGAGTCTGTTTGCTTGCTGAACAAATTTATTTGGACAAGTATGTGTGAAAGCTATGGAATTGCTTAGACATTTTCCTTTTTTTTTTTTTTTTTTTTTTTTTCTTATTTGAACTTTTGGTGAGGAAGAAAGTTTACTCTATTTAAAATTTTATGCCTCAAATGGTCGAATGCAACGTTTTTTTTTTTTGGTAGAATGTTAGCTTTAATTTAGAATTAATTCACTTGCACACAAAAAAATCAATTAAAAATATAGTGAGAGTTGTATTTATTTGACTTATGGTATAGACAATAGTTTTAATTGATTTAGTTAAAAAAAAATTCCTACTTCTTGGTCTAGGGTGAATAGGGATAATAAAGTTTTTGTTGCATTTTAACAAGGTCGTAGCTATTTAATTATTGGGACAGGTATATTACAATTCAAAGTGGTGTTTTAATATTCACTGCTGACTGAGACAAACTTAATGAGTGAAGATAAAATATGCAAGGATTGAAAGTTGGAAAATATGTTGAAGGTTGAGGTTCATTTCCTATGATGGTAGTTTGTAAATATAAAACAAGTAGAAGGGCAAAGAAAATGAAAAAAAAATTGTGAAATGAGTTGGTGAAATGGATATGTGGTGGAGAGAAAGTATTGTGTTTTTTTAAATGAAAATTATCACAATTATTTAAGCAGTTTTCGGATTTTGGTAAACTTAATATTGTTGAAATGTATTTTTGAATCTTTCCGAAAAAACCAATGTTTCAATACAAGCGCTTAAAAATTCAAAATATGCATTTTATTATTAAAATGTTTAATACAAGCAGTCGAAAGTTTTGAATAAGAAGTTTATGTTGGCTGCTGTGGCAACTTCTACTAATACCGATCAATCCAGGTTTGTTTTACTGGAGGATCTTGATAAAGATTTGTATGTGGCCTCCAAGTTCACTCATCCCACTGGTGGATCGTCTGACAATGGTCGTTGCAGCGTGGACCCTCCTTTTTGTTGTCTGCATTGCCCTCCATTTCGCTCTAGGTCGTATATCGAGATAACGGAGGGTCCGATAGACAATTCTCTTCCTTTTTCTCCCTTCGGATTCTACCGAGTCAGCACACAACCGAGAGTGGTCGACTACTGGTGACAAGGGGAAGGTGGTGGGTGAGGGCCTAGGTGCGGTGAGGACTACAAAGGGCGGTGCTGGTGTAATTCCATATCCAAGATAACTTCATCCGAATGCGTGGATGATTTTGTTTGTTCCGAATGTAGTAAAAATGAGCAACCAGGCCTGGCATCAGGAGGTTGACATTGATTATGCTTCGAGGAAGCATATCAGCAGACGTTATAGCTGGCTGGTGAATCGCACTTTAGAGCCAGAGGAGGATGCGCTCGGAGAGCATATGGATAAAGGGCTGAAACATCTTATGCTGAAGATGTTGCATCTGAGCCAAGTGGTCGTCGCTGGGACGGAAGTTGAGGCAGCTCTTGAGAGGGTGTACACCATGGAGCGTGTCTTCTCTAATGTGCAAAAGTCGTATTCTGATGCTATCTTTAAGATCAAATTGTTGAGAAAGCAGCTTGAAGAAAATAGACTAGAAAATTCAGTCACTGTTGCTGAGGCCCAAAGGGTTTGTTTGGAAACCCTTGAGGCAGTGTCCACAAGGGATAAATCCAGATAAGAGCTAAACCTGGTCTGCCATTGTTTCGGAGTTGCGGAAGAAACTGCAGCTAAAGTGCGCTTAGAGTTATGATCACTTATTGACGAGAATAACATGAGAGAATCTGAGTTGGTTGTCCAGAAACAACAGTTAGAGGTTGACGTTGAATTCAATGCTCGGGGAGCAAGAAAAGTTGGGGAACAACTCCTTCTGGTGCAGCATGAACTTAGCACAGTTAAGGACAACTTGATTACTGAGCAGTCCCAGACTAATGCGCTGACTGGCAAGCTTGAGCTGATGGTGTGCGAGCTTGCTGAAGCAAAGACGCGTGAGTAAGAGCTTATCAAGGCGCAAGGCACGTTTGAATTTCGTAGGATCGTGCATGGGAGGTTAGAAATGTTGGCGTTGATGAAAGAATAGCATCCATACTGGGATTTTTCTTACTACAGGAAGGCGTCTTTTGCAGATTCGGAGAAATCTTTGAGCTGTCAAAGGAAGAGGGCGATCTGGATAATGGTGTTCAGGCTGAGGCATGCACGGACACAACTCATGCTTCTTCTTTTTTTGTACATCTGTACCTTTT
Source organism: Berberis thunbergii (assembly GCA_003290165.1). Lineage (NCBI taxonomy): Eukaryota > Viridiplantae > Streptophyta > Magnoliopsida > Ranunculales > Berberidaceae > Berberis > Berberis thunbergii. Next base: position 117,706 of record QNQO01007442.1, on the reverse strand, counting down.
GTTTGGGTTGTCAATGAAAATAGATTTCTTTCGAGTAAACTTCGTGCTTGTGTTCTATCCGGTTCCCCTGTTTCACATTTTGACTTTTCATTTTATTTTGACGTAGGTTTTGTTGAGTTAGCGGGGAGTCGCGTGGTCTATCCACTGTTATGTTGCGAATAATTTTGATCTGTACTTCCATGAGTTCTAAGAGTTGCCATCGCGTAGTTGTGCATAATAGTGAGCATTTTGTATGATGTGTATGATTTGGCAGTGGGTTACTTTACCCATACCACAACTCATCCTGAAGGTAGGCCGTTAGAGGCTCAAATTATATATTGGACTTTTGGTTGCAGTCATTGGCATGAGTGAGTTGTTATAGTTGAGCACATGCATTGACGTTTGTAGTTAAGCAAGAGCGTTTGGCCCAAGTTAGGTTTCATAAGCTCGGGCTGGTCTCCCGTGTAGCATTCGTCCGCGCTTAGCGTCCATTGCTGATAATGGGATGTCAACCCGTGCTACTTGAAGACGCTGACTAAGCTGTAATTAGATTTGGCGACCACTGTCCCGTGGAAGAGAAATGGTCCCGTGGCGAGCCGTCGACATCAGTCGGAACTGACTAGGCTCCCACCTTCCAAACCATCTACACCCGCATGGAGCGAGCTACAGATTTGGGAGTTGGAAATTCGGCAACCATGGTCTGCAGAATAGCAGTGGTTCCGTGACTAACTAGGCTCTCACCTTCCAAACCATCTGCACTGCGTAGAGCTCTAGATTTGGGAGTTGGAAATTCGGCGACCATGGTTTATAGAAAAGAAGTGGTCCCGTGGAAAGCTGTTGACATCAGTCAAAACTTACTAGGCTCCCACCTTCCAAACCATCTGCACTGCGTAGAGTGGGCTACAGGCTTGGGAGCTGACCAAAAGCCATCATTACTTACTAAGCTTACCTGATCGAGTTCGGCAATCATCATCAGTAGGGGGCAATGATCTCAGGAGAGTCATCATTATCAGACATGAGAGCACCGACTAGACTCCCACTTCCTAAGCCATCGACATTCATGCACAGTGAACTAGGCATCGGGGAGAACCAGAAGTCGTCGTCATCAGTCGAAACTGACTAAGATTAGCTGGCTAGGTTGGGGCTCCGCCTATTATGAGCATGCTGGCCAGCCTACTTCCAAAATCGGATTGCATTGTGCGGATTAGTTTCCACTAATTTCAATGAAAGTTATTTGAAAAGAAGTGCCTTAAATCAGCTGGTGATATACAGATGTGCTCAGTGTGTCAAAAGTGAATAGGGCATTTACCGCTTGCGTCAGTGCACGTGGTAGAGTGTCGCTTGGATAGTGGGCCGAGCCAGTGGGCCCATATAAGAAAAACTAGGTCGTTGATATACACGTAATTATTACAAAATATATCCCTTAATTTATATATGTTAGTGCTTCAATTAATGTATTTTATTCTAATTATTTCATTTTCATGTTTTTGTAGGAATTTGCGCGTGAACGACAAAATCGCATTAAGGCGACAATTTGAGGAGATGATTAATTTGTTGATTCTAGCGGTGGTACAAAATAGTGGTTCACATCTCTAAACCTAGCCCAAATAGGCCTGGGATCACTTAATTTAATCAAGCCCAGAAAACTAGAAACCTAAGCCCAGCCTAACAAGAAAACAGGGGAACCCTATTTAGGTTTCTCTCTTCCCTTCTCTTTAGGGGGTCTCTTCCACGTTTTTCTGCTCTCCTTCTCTTTTCCAGCCACCATCACCACCTCCACCGAGGCAGAGCCCTGTGTCTCTCGCCACTAACCAACCACCACCTCTCCACTGTCACTAACCACCGTGTCACGCCTCTGTTTCACGCTATAAACCTCACCTCGCCACCGAAACAGACCACCATCTTCTCTGTCCAGAACACAGCTGCCACCACCATCTCTCTCTCTCTCACAGCCACCATCACCCGTTTAAACCACCACCACCACCGCGCGCACAGCACTGCCGTGAAACAGGGAGGTACTCCCTGTTTTGCTCCCTGTTCCTCGTCCTCCTTTGGGTTTTTGGTTGTTATCCCACTGTTCACTCACCTTCTCTCTGTTCTTGCAGGTGCCGGAGACGTTCGGAGGACGAAGAAGCTCTCGAGGAGTGGAGAACAGCGGCGGAGCAGGCGCTGTCGCGCTGGGAACAAAGACGCGGGAGAGTCGCGAATTCGGGCGGGAGAAAACCGTTTTTCAAAACTGAAAAACATTTTTGGCTATTGACACCCCCGGTTTTGCCGAGTACCACCACATAGCCTTTTTACATCTTTTATCGAGATTCGCGTCCGTGCAGAGATGACTTCCACCTCCACTGATGCTGTGACCACCACCACCATGAGTCACTAAACCCCACGCAAGGTGAAGAGGTGAACTCCTAGATGTAACACACTAAATTAGCATTTGATTCGCTTTAAGTTTTCACGATGAATAATGATGTTTAATGATTCTCACTTTTATTTAATATAGAAATTTATGTTATTTTAGTGACAAGGATTTCATAGATTTCTTCGTAGATTATTTTTATTCCGGCGATTATCTTTTCTTCTCCATATAAGCTTAGTCACGTTTTTCTTATGTGTGGAATGTTTAAGAATTAATTGATTCCGGTAGGTTAGTTATATGTGATCGTCATTTATTACGATATTGTCTCCGGATATATCGTAAGTTTAGGATATCACATATGACCGACCTTTGTGTTTTTTTTCAGAAAAAGTGAAATCTAAAATTCATTTACATTAGGGTATATTAATGCATAAAAGATTATTTTTCCGATTACGTCGTTTGGGATGTGAAACGCGTAGTTGAGTCATCATAGCGAATCAATACTAGTTGGCGCGTGAAGTCTAGGAGAGATTCTTGGAACCTTGTGATTTTTCCAAACTTAATTTTCATTAAATTAAATTCAATTTCGTATTTTAAATTTGTTAGAATTTCTTAACTTTAGTTTCGCATAGTTTGTCTTCCTTAACCTTATTTTGTAGATCATTTTTCCTCGTGGGATCGACACCCCATTCTTTACTGCAATTGACCGCGTGTACTGTTTGGGCGTAATCAGTCCTGTCACAGGATTATAGTGCCACATGTACGGTGTAGATTGTGAGACGGTAGAGTATCGGTTAATCTTCCCAATTAATAGGGTTGCGTAGACCTGTGCGGTTGTCATGGAAATCGTCGCCTCTTCATTTCCCATATGGTTTTCGATGTTGACATTTAATGTTGATTCGCCCGTTTGGTGAACCGGCATGTCTATATAATGATGCATCTTCGCCGTTGTAGGTATTATCTTCTGCATAGTGCATTCTTCAGATGCTTTTACTCAAAGGATATGCTTTGGTTTTTCCAAAGGCTAATGGAATGTTTCTATTCTTTGAGTCTCTAAATGTTTTAACATTTGCAGTGATGAGTCTTGAGAAGATTTGCTATTATGTGTGGTCAACCGTTTTGGGTGAGCACTAGATTGGTTCATTGAGACCTTGTAATTTCTTTTAGTATTGCGAAAAAGTAGTACGGACTTCCCCTCAAGGGACTAGTCATTCTTTTATGTGCTGGTGTTTCGTAGGCGCTTTGAACCGCAAAATTTTTAGATAACACCAGCAGCCAACTTTGGAGCGGTTGCTTTCTTCCCTCCTCAACTAGCCTTGAAACGTTGTGTTGCGTTGGAACTCGGAGTTGCGGGGGGAGTGAAGTTGGACATGGCTTGTCGGAGTGGGCCATTGACTCCTAGACGCTTCTCTCATCCCTTGCTGGAAGGGTGCACTCGATCTGTTTCAACCTAATTCTTGTCCCATGTTTGGATGATTGAGCAGACCGAGCGTGTGAGTTGGCTGTAGTTTTGGCAGGCATGTCATGGGGCTTCTGGTTGCTGATTTTGTACCACCTCAGGTCTTTATTGTTAGGTGGGTCCGACTAAGTATTGAATTGAGTGTGCTCTTTCATACTTCTTTTTGTACATTTGCTCTTGCTCATAAATCATCTTCTCCAGAGAAGTCGCAGAACAAAATTTCTAATGGGTATCGTAGTCTACATTGGGTACCTTTGCTGTCACGTCTGAGTCATTTTATGAAATTAGATTGTTTAGGCAAATCTTTACTGTACATCACATCAGATTTGGATACTAGTAGTTTGTAATCTTTTGTATCTGCTAACATCTTTCCAGTAATCAATAGTGTGTTTGTGTAAGTAATTCCCTTTTATTTCTCAAATGAGTCCAAATCACATAAGTTCCTAAGAATTAAACCTCTAAACTGACTACTAAAAGAATTCTAAACAACTGGATAGATTGACTGTTGGCGGAGATATGCTAATCCGGCCCTGAAGTAAATTCGCATGGCCCTTGCTTGGATCATGATTACCTTCGGTGAATTGTCAAGTTTCGCAGAAAAGTAAACCTTGCTTGGGAGGGTCCTCTCTCACCGGCTGAAAGTTATGGAATTGTGCCTTTATTTGCGATGATTTCCCTGTTTGGCCAGACGTCCCGTCGGGCCAGAGGGCGCACCACTCCTAAAATGTTGGATTGTCCTTCGTCACTAAGTTGAGCCACTGTTGCTAGGTTTTTGTCCCCATCTGGGAGAAGCGACTCCTCCCTAATTTCTGCATCTGGCTTCTGCTCAACTTGTTTGGTGGGGCCCAGTTGTATCTGAGAACAATTTATCTCCTTTAGCGCAGCATAGTGGCTACCTCGTTGATTACGCTGAAACAGTATACGCGGTCAATTGCAGTAAAGAATGGGGTGTCGATCCCACGAGGAAAAACGATCTACAAAACAAGGTTAAGGAAGACAAACTATGCGAAACTAAAGTTAAGAAATTCTAACAAATTTAAAATACGAAATTGAATTTAATTTAATGAAAATTAAGTTTTGAAAAATCACAAGGTTCCAAGAATCCCTCCTAGACCTCACGCGCCAACTAGTATTGATTCGCTATGATGACTCAACTACGTGTTTCACATCCTAAACAACGTAATCGGAAAAATAATCTTTTAATCATTAATATACCCTAATGTAAATGAATTTTAGATTTCACTTCTTCTAAGAAAACACAAAGGTCTGTCATATGTGATATCCTAAACTTACGATATATCCGGAGACAATATCGTAATAAATGATGATCACATATAACTAACCTACCGGAATCAATTAATTCTTAAACATTCCACACATAAAAAAAGTGTGACTAAGCTTATATGGAGAAGAAAAGATAATCACCGAAATAATAATAATCTACGAAGAAATCTATGAAATCTTTGTCACTAAAACAACATAAATTTCTATATTAAATAAAAGTGAGAATCATTAAATATCATTATTCATCGTGAAAACTTTAAGCGAATCAAATACTAATTTAGTGTGTTACATTTAGGAGTTCACCTCTTCACCTTGCGTGGGGTTTAGTGACTCATGGCGAAGGTGAGAACAGCAACAACGGCGTGGAGCTTCATCGGCATGGCGGCGCGTGGCAAATCAGTGATGCGCACCCTGCTGCTGCTGCGTTTGTACTCTGCTGTTGCGCTGTTGTGTTTGCATGCGTTCACGCTGTCCTGCGCCTTCGCTACTGCTGCTGCGTTATGGCAGCTTCTTGCACTTTCTTTTCTGGAGCAAAACCGCCTGCTTCGACTGCTGCTGCCCTCTTTATTCTTGTCCAGCCGTCCTCTTTTTGCCAAGAAAACAAATAAAATCCAAAACTCCTTTTTGTTTCTGTGCTGTCCTCTTTTTGGTTAAAAAGCCTCCTTGCCCTATTGGGCCCAACTTAGCAACCAAAATACTCATTCTATGTTGGTGGATCCCCAAGCCAAATCCAATTGGAAACAAAAGGGTCTCACCCCTTTTGTTTGGATTATGTTTTAATAAAAGGAAAAATGGGTTTTGCTATGTTCATCCATATCACTTCTTTGTACCACCAAAATTCAAAACTAATTTCCTTCATTTTTTCCTTTGGTTCTCTTAATTTTTGGCTTGAGTGTCTCCCGCTCCACTTCGTTAATTTGTCCATGAATTTCAAAATTCGCCACGCTAATGCACTTTTGACTTTGAAACTCCAAATCCTACAAAAATACAAAAATAGAATAATTAAACTAAAATACACTATTCAAAACACTAACAAACATAAGTTAGGAGGTATATTATGTAATAATTATGTGAATATCAAATACCCCCAAACCTACATTTTGCTAGTCCTCGAGCAAAACAAAATTAAGAATAAAATCCTAACTCACTTTCGTAGGAGTCACGGTTGCACTTACCTTAACGTGCAACAAGGCTTTAAACCTCTAGATTACCTCTAGAGGACGAGTTATAGTCTCGTGAGGGTTTCCAGAAATGCTACCCCCAAACATTACTGGCTCAATAAAACAAAATCTATTTTCTAAAAACATAATGCAAAAACGTGAGCATTCTTCTTTATTTTCCTTAGAGTAATTTTCTAATTGCTTAGCATTCGAGAAAAACAACAAACTAAAACTGTCACAAAAGTATATCAATAGAGTACAATAATTTAATAGTATCTAAAAGTTAAATAAATTTCATAATCATTCTCAACTCGAAGTGTGTGTGTGAGGAGCCTTATCAACATAACTCTTCATCTCATAGTAAAGATGAGACAAGATAACCTTTAGAAAAGACGTTTATACAATTCTCTCATGTCGCTCAGAAATGAAATGCTCAGAGATTGGGCACTCAGTTTATATGTGAGGAAAAAAATATACTATGGAAAATGCAAACGTCTCACATATAATTATCATGAAAAACGGATTTTTCAACGAGTGAAATGAATATGATCTCATGGACAGGAATATTGATTACTTTTGAGAACGTTGAACCAAACACCATAGTTCTTGCCTATTCAATCTCCACATCTATTAAGTTTTTTTTTGAAAAATAACATCTATTAAGTTAACTTTCACTTAAGATCAATCAGGTCTTTACTAGGTTGTATTGGGGCTTGGATTATGGCAAGCAATAATGGACAAAAATGATACAAAGATTTCCTGAGAATGGATACACCCTTGAATAAACACATAGGGCATTGAAGAACAAATCAATGTTGTACACCATTAACTTTTTCTTCATTATTTTCTTCTTCAATCGCAATTTTTTTTAACATGCTTTTCCCCATTGATACAATCCAACACTTTTACTTCGAGGGTGCATGAAATTTTTTTTTTTTTTTTTGCCCATTCCATAAATATATCTCACCGTATACATTCTCAGAAAATTGGGTAAGGATAAAATAATAAAGGTATTACTCCTTGATTGGAGTAGGTATTGGGAATGGGGATAACAAAGAAAAAGCTATTTAAAGGCTCAAAGGGCTGCAAATGGATATTTATTATTGGGTAGGCTAAAAGGCTAAAAATGGTTTAAAGAAAGAAATGCCTATATCACTTCATAAGTTCTAGTTAGTACTAGGACATCTCAACTAAATAAAGCAAGAAGTTCTAGTGTAAATATTCAATTTTTATGTCATTCTTAAAGCAATCAATAAGAAAATCAAGAATAATGAGATCATCAACGAAATAATGCGGACTCAAGAAAAATCAGAGTGTAATTAATAATCCTCAAGAAATAAAGAATGGCTCAAAACTCACAAGGGTTAAGTCTCCACTATTATTCTAAGGTTTTCTAGTTCAATACCTCACTAATCAACTTCAAATCATGTTGACTTGGCTTATAGTGCATGAATAGTCGAGTTGAAAAGTCTCACGAAATACATCTAACATAAGGATAATATCAAATATCATGTTTTCCACTAATATAACTATGTGACACGTGCTAGTATGTGTTTTCTCAAAATTAAAGGCAACAAAAAATATTCTCTAAAAAAAACTCAAAACCCCTTTTTTCACTTTTTTTTTATTCACCAAGAGTTCGGATTTCAAATGCATTTTCAAGAAGATTTTACACAATTACCATAATCATCTAAGTATTCAATGGAGATTGAGTAGAACACAAAAATGACTCGGTTTAATTGTAAAATACGTTTTAAACTCAAAGATTTTGAAAATTGCATTAAAAAAAATCTAATAAACCATACCCCAAACCTAAACCAAACATTGTCCTCAATGTATAAAATAATAATCATGACAAATGAAGGAAAAGGAAAAGAGGAGGGTTAGAGTGATATTACCATGGTGAAGCTTTACCAATTTCAAATAGACAATGTCCTCACAGTCACCAAAATATAGAAATTCATTCCGACGGGAGAAATGAACATATGGGATGAAGAGCTCCAAGTGACTCCAGTAGCAACACCTAAAATAACCTGAAACACTAAAAGAAAAACATAAAAGCAACAACCTAAACTAAACTAAATAATAATAATAATAATAATAAATGAAAAAATAAAAATAAAAATAAAAATAAAAATAAAAATAAAAATAAAAATAAAAATAAAAATAAAAACCTAAACTAAAGATAGGGTAGAGAACATCAAATCAAGTAGACAGGGGCAACCAGAGAGATCTCTTCTGGCACCTCTACTCGCTCCACGTAGTGCTTCAAACGTTGCCCATTGACTCTAAATACTCTCCCATCTGTTGGATCTTCAATTTCTATGGATCCATTGGGAAAAACTTGTTTTACCATGAATGAGCCTGTCCATCTCGATTTTAGCTTGCCAGGATGAAGATGAAGGCGTGAGTCATAGAGATAGACTCGTTGGTTGGGCTCGAAATGTTTCCTCAGAATTTGCTTATCATGAGCTTTTTTCATCTTCGCCTTGTATATTCGGGAATTGTCATAGGCATCATTTCGTAACTCCTCAATTTCAGCCAACTGAAGTTTCCGCTGAATACCAAGAATTGTCTTATAAGCGGTACGGTAGGCCCAAAGTGCATCAAGAAGGCGCAAGGACCAATCCTTCCTATCAGGATTCACCATCTTCTCCAAGATTTGTTTTACTTCTCGATTGGCCAACTCAGCTTGGCCATTTGTCGGCGGATGATAGGCATTGGCAACCTTGTGATGAACTCCATACCTGCGCATCAAAGCTTCAAAAGAGCGATTACAGAAATGAGTCCCCTGATCACTAATAATGGCTCGTGGTGAACCGAAACGGGATAGAATGTGTTCTTTGATAAACTTGACAACAATATTGTTGTCATTGTGTCGGCACGCCACAGCCTCAACCCATTTGGACACATAGTCCACTGCAAGCAAAATATACAAATATCCAAAGGAAGGTGGAAAAGGTCCCATAAAATCAATCCCCCAACAATCAAATATCTCAATGACTAGGATGGGGTTAAGGGGCATCATGTGTCTCTGGGACAATGCACCCAACTTCTGGCATCTATCACAAGAACGACAATAATTGTTAGTGTCCTTAAACAAAGTAGGCCAATATAATCCAGACTGTAAAATTTTTGTAGCGGTCTTTTTCATAGAAAAATGGCCTCCACAAGCTGCACTATGACAAAAATGTAAGACACTTTCAATCTCACCTTCAGAGACACAACGCCTCATGATTTGGTCGGGGCAATACTTATATAGATAAGGATCATCCCAATAAAAATTTCTTACCTCGACCAAAAATTTGCGTTTATCTTACCTCGACCAAAAATTTGTCCCAAGACTACCCCCACAGCATAATTGCTTGCATCACACATTATCTCAAATGGTAAAGTCCAATTTGGTGGCTGCATGATGGGGGCAGAGATGAGCCTATCAATGAGTGTTCGAAAGGCGTCCTCACACTCTTGTGTCCATTGGAACACGACATCTTTGACCAGGAGGTTGCTTAATGGTCTAGAGATGGTAGAAAAATTCTGTATGAACCTCCTATAAAAACCCGCGTGCCCTAGAAAGGATCTCACATCCTTGACACTTTTAGGTGTAGGTAGTTTAGAAATCAATTCAATTTTAGCTTTATCTACCTCGATTCCTTTATTAGAAACTATGTGTCCCAGAACTATTCCATAGGAAACCATGAAATGACATTTTTCCCAATTAAGCACCAGACCCTTCTCTTCACATCTACTTAAAACAGCCTTCAAGTGAAGTAAACATGAATCAAAGGAATCACCAAAAACAGTCAAATCATCCATGAAAACTTCCATACATTTTTCAACCATGTCACTAAAAATACTCATCATGCATCGCTGAAAAGTAGCCGGTGCATTACACAAACCAAATGGCATACGCCGAAAAGCATAAGTACCAAAAGGACATGTTAAAGTAGTCTTATCCTGATCCTCTAATGCAATCTCAATCTAATAATATCCTGAATACCCATCTAGAAAGCAATAGAAAGAATGACCAGCTACTCGCTCTAAGATTTGGTCTATGAATGGAAGTGGGAAGTAATCCTTGCGGGTGGCAGAATTAAGTTTCCTATAATCAATGCACATGCGCCACCCTATAACTACCTTAGTAGGAACAGTCACCCCCTCATCATTAGTCACCACAGTTATGCCCGATTTCATGGGAACTACTTGAGTTGGACTAACCCACTTGCTATCAGAGATGGGATAAATGATGCCTGCATCTAACAATTTTAAAACTTCCTTTTTCACCACCTCTTTCATAGTAGGGTTGAGTCGTCTTTGAGGATCTCTACAGGGGTTAGCTCCTTCTTCTAAGTGGATCCTATGGGAACATATTAAGGGGCTAATACCTTTAATGTCAGCTATAGTCCAACCTAGTGCGGATTTGTGCTCGTGTAACATATTAATCAATTCTTTTTCTTGTGAGCTATCAAGCACGGAAGAAATAATAACAGGAAAGGTATCACCTGGTCCGAGGAATGCATGTTTAAGTCCCTCAGGCAGTGGAGCTAGGTCAACTTTCGGAGTTTCCACGGTGGATGGTTGTGGTTTATGTCTTTCCTTTGGCAACTCCTCAAAGCATGGTTGCCATTGTCGTCCTCCTTTATCTTTTAACCCTGAGACAACAGAAATATCAAAAGCATTGTCAAGATAAAGTGAATTCTCAAAATCAGAAATAGAAAGGAGGGACTCTAAGGTTTCAGAATCTGTGCTCAAGAGCGCGTCCTCTGATATCAACGTGTCTATCATGTAGGTATGATGACACTCATCATCATCACGTGGTTGCTTGCTAATATTGAATATGTTGACCTCCAGAGTCATGTTCCCAAAAGACAGCTTCATTAGACCGTTCCTGCAATTGATAAGAGCGTTAGCTGTGGCAAGAAAAGGCCTACCTAAAATAATCGAAACTGTAGACTCCATATTAACCGCAGAATGAGTATCTAAAATAAGAAAGTCGACGGGATAGTAAAACTTATCAATCTGAAGCAAGACATCCTCGACTATTCCTCTTGGCTTCTTAACCGATCTATCGGCCAATTGTAGTACCACGGATGTGGGTTTAATCTCTCCTAGACCCAGTTGCAAGTAAATAGAATATGACATCAGATTTACACTTGCCCCTAAATCCAACAAGGCTTGGCCGAACTCATGAGTCCCAATCTGGCAGGTTACTGTAGGACACCCTGGATCTTTGTACTTTGGTGGTGTCCTCTGCTCAATCACCGCACTTACCTGTTCTATCAAGACGGCAGTCCGTTTGACATGATGCTTTCTCTTGATAGTGCATAGATCCTTGATGACCCTCGCATAAGTTGGTACCTGTTTAATCACATGCAGCAAAGGTAAGTTAATTTTAACCTGTTTCAAGTGTTCTAGAATCTCACCATGCATTTCCGATTTCTTTCCAGCAGGTCGTAGTGCTTGAGGAAAAGGAACTGAAACTGGAATGTTCTTGTTGGGCTCATTCTCAGGGATGCTCTCCTTTGCACGCTTGGGGAAGTGCCTATAGTCGTGGACGAGCTTGACCCATCTAAGATCTTACCACTCCGAGTAGTGATGGCATTAACCTCTTTGACATTCTGAGAGTCTGAAGTAGAGGTTTGTGCCATAAATTGTCCCTTCAGATTTGCTTGAGGCTGTGACGGAAATTGGCCCCGAGCTTGTACTGTTAATGAACTTGTCAGCTTGGTTATTTAGCTTTTGATCTCCTTGTTCTCCTCTGCCAACTGTGTCAATGCAACCTCAAATTTTTGATTAGTTTTACCTTGTGCCTCTATAAATGCGTGTAATGTGTCTGATAAGGAACTTCTGTTAGATTGTGCATTGTATGGAGGTGCAGGGTATGACCTAGGTGGTTGTGCCTGTGAGTGTGTAGGTTGGTCTGACTCAGACCTCCAGCTGAAGTTAGGGTGATCTCTCCAGCCAGAATTGTAAGTGTTAGAGAATGGTGAGTAAGGCTTCTTGTACATCCCTAAGGCGTTACATTGTTCCTCATAAACCCCTCTCATCTCAGTGAAGGTTGGGCAATCCCGTGCGAAGTGTTTAACTCCCCCGCATATAAAACAGGCGTCCTGTAGCTCAACTCTGGCAACAGTATGTGTGGGCTTACCATCCTTGGTCTTAAGTGCCTCTAACTCCCTAGTTACTCTATCAAGTTGGGCTTTAAGGCTATCCTCTTCCCTAAGTTGGTAAACTCCAGCTGGGCGTGTTCTATCCGTGCTCTCAGTAGCACTTGGACCAGTCCAAGTGTGGGCCTTTTCAGCTAAGTCATTCAGGTACTCAATGGCCTCGTCAGGGTCTTTTTGCAAAAACTCTCCATTACACATCATCTCAACGAACTGACGTTCTCTACTGGTGAGCCCCTCATAAAAATAACTGACTAAGCGCCAACTCCCATACCCATGGTGTGGGCATGTATTCAAAAGATCCTTGAACCTTTCCCATACTTGATATAATGTCTCGCTATTCTTTTGGGAGAATGTAGAAATATGTCTCTTTAGACCGTTGGTTTTATGGTGAGGAAAGTATTTATTAAAAAAATGCTTGGGTCATCTCCTCCCACGAACCTATAGACCTTGGTCGCAAAGAGTATAGCCAACTCTTCGCTTTTTCCTTAAGGGAAAAAGGAAATAACCTTAGTCTAACCGAGTCTACAACCTCAACTTTGTTGTGGAAAGTGGCCACAACTTCCTCAAATTCCCTAATGTGAACATAAGGATTTTCACTCTCTAGGCCATAAAAAGTAGGTAATAATTGTATCATACCCGGCTTAAAATCTAGCTTTGGTGTACTTGGTGCAAACATGATACATGATGGAGTAGCAGTGCGCGTGGGGTGGAGATAGTCCTTTAGCGACCGAACATGGTCATCTTCGTGATTACTCATGGTGTTAGAATTAGAAATAGAACTTAACTTGGCCTCAATGTGAATTTGTGGGTGTTCTAAATTGGGGATCCTAATTAGTCTCCCTAAGTGGTCTCTAATCCAACTCACTCCCCCAATGTTTTTTTTTTTATAGAAATAAAATAAAATAAAAATTAAACTGGATCTAAAACCTAAAAAATAGAATAAAATAAAATAAAATGAAAAATGAGTAAGAAAGATAATACCCAAAATCTTCCTTGTAGAATGACGCTTGTTCCCCGGCAACGACGCCAAAATTTGATTACGCCGAAACAGTACACGCGGTCAATTGCAGTAAAGAATGGGGTGTCGATCCCACGAGGAAAAACAATCTACAAAACAAGGTTAAGGAAAACAAACTATGCGAAACTAAAGTTAAGAAATTCTAACAAATTTAAAATACGAAATTGAATTTAATTTAATGAAAATTAAGTTTGGAAAAATCACAAGGTTCTAAGAATCCCTACTAGACTTCACGCGCCAACTAGTATTGATTCGCTATGATGACTCAACTACGTGTTTCACATCCCAAACAATGTAATCGGAAAAATAATCTTTTAATCATTAATATACCCTAATGTAAATGAATTTTAGATTTCACTTCTTCTAAAAAAACACAAAGGTCTGTCATATGTGATATCCTAAACTTACGATATATCCGGAGACAATATCATAATAAATGACGATCACATATAACTAACCTACCGGAATCAATTAATTCTTAAACATTTCACACATAAGAAAAGCGTGACTTAAGCTTATATGGAGAAGAAAAATTAATCACCGGAATAATAATAATCTACGAAGAAATCTATGAAATCCTTGTCACTAAAACAACATAAATTTCTATATTAAATAAAAGTGAGAATCATTAAATATCATTATTCATCGTGAAAACTTTAAGCGAATCAAATACTAATTTAGTGTGTTACATCTATGAGTTCACCTCTTCACCTTGCGTGAGGTTTAGTGACTCATGGCGAAGGTGAGAACAACAACAACGGCGTGGAGCTTCATCGGCATGGCGGCGCGTGGCGAATCAGTGATGCGCACCCTGCTGCTGCTGCGTTTGTACTCTGCTGCTGCGCTGCTGTGTTTGCATGCGTTCACGCTGTCCTGGACAGCGTATGCGCTGCTGTCCTGGACAGCGTATGCGCTGCTGTCCTGGACAGCGTATGCGCTGCTGTCCTGCGTCTTCGCTACTGCTGCTGCGTTATGGCAGCTTCTTGCACTTTCTTTTCTGGAGCAAAACCGCCTGCTTCGACTGCTGCTGCCCTCTTTATTCTTGTCCAGCCGTCCTCTTTTTGCCAAGAAAACAAATAAAATCCAAAACTCCTTTTTGTTTCTGTGCTGTCCTCTTTTTGGTTAAAAAGCCTCCTTGCCCTATTGGGCCCAACTTAGCAACCAAAATACCCATTCTATGTTGGTGGATCCCCAAGCCAAATCCAATTGGAAACAAAAGGGTCTCACCCCTTTTGTTTGGATTATGTTTTAATAAAAGGAAAAATGGGTTTTGCTATGTTCATCCATATCACTTCTTTGTACCACCAAAATTCAAAACTAATTTCCTTCATTTTTTCCTTTGGTTCTCTTAATCTTTGGCTTGAATGTCTCCCGCTCCACTTCGTTAATTTGTCCATGAATTTCAAAATTCGCCACGCTAATGCACTTTTGACTTTTAAACTCCAAATCCTACAAAAATACAAAAATAGAATAATTAAACTAAAATACACTATTCGAAACACTAACAAACATAAGTTAGGAGGTATATTATGTAATAATTATGTGAATATCACTCGTGCCGTTGGTTGGCCCCTACGAATTTTTCCTTTTGAGTGGTTGGCGGTATACTTGACGCACTGATGAAGGGTGGAGACCACTGCCTCCATTTGGTGAAGCTAGAGCCTCCTCAAGATGAGGTTATAGGTAGACAGTGCGTCTACCACCATGAAGTTCATAAATGGAACCTTCCTCAGGTGTGGCTCTCCTGCCACCACTGCTAGCCTTATCTTCCTGATGGGGAAGCCTTCTTCTCCGCTAAGCCCAATCGGCGGGTAGCTGAAAGGTGTTAAGTTATCTTCCTTGAGGTCCATGCTGTAAAATGCGTTGTAGAATAGGACATTGAGGGAGCTTCCCGTATCTACCAGGGCCCTTTTTACTTCCCATGCACTCGCAATAGAGACCGAAATAACAAAAATGTCATTGTGCGGTGCGCGGATGCTTTCGAGGTCCTTACTTGTGAAAGTCAAGTCGGGATTGGGCTTTGTACTCGCGATAATACACGAGTCGGTCCTTGTGTGTTAATTTCTCAAGGAGTGTTTGATTTTAGGATTTGTTTGACTGTTCTCCTTCTGATCTGACTCCGTGAAAGACATATAATGTCCGGAGCCTCCTTTCAATTTCTTTGACCACATGTCCTCTTTCCCTGGTTCAGTCTTGCCTTTTTTTCGAGTCCTGGAACTCCTTCAGCTTACCCTTTCGAATCCAATACTCTCATGCTCTTACAGTTGTTGGTGTTGTGGCCACCCTCCTTATGGTACGAGCAATACTTGTTGTTGTCGCGTTTGGAAGGGTCTCCGCGCTACCCGATATAGTTGGAAGATTATTCTAGCCTTGCACAGACAGTGTCCGACCTACTATCATTGCATTTTTGTTTGTTTCTATCTTCATTTTCTTATTTATTTCCCTCATTTCTGTCTCTAAAACCAGAGGGTTTCTTTTATTTTTCAGTTTCCTTCTTGGTCGTTCTCATTTCCTCCAGGGTGATGTACATCTGGGTGCTTTTGAGGCTTTTTGCCATATCGAAAAAGGGGTTCCAGGGTGAGGAAGTCGTAAAACTTTCACTCTTTTAGCAACGCAGTAAAAGCCGTAACGGAGTTATTGTCGTTGCTGCCGTCAATGAGCGTCAGCTCATCATTGAAGCACGTGACGTATTCCCTTAGCGTTTCATTTGACTTCTGCCTCAGGGAGAGTATATAGTGCGGGCCCTTCCCGATTCGCTGGCTGCCAACAAAGCGTATAAGGAGGTTAGTGTCTTGAATGAGTCGATTGACTTTGGCAGGAAGATATGGAACCATGCCAGCACTGACTTCTTCAGCCTAATTGGGAGATAATGGCGCAAGTGATCAAATGGGCCACCGGTCCCGTCGTAGAACTCAAGCTTTGGGGTTTTGAACTTCTTTGGCAGAGCTTCGTTTATGATGTGATCCATGAACGGGGAACATAAAGGTTGTATAACACATTTGGGTTGTGAACCCCTCGGCAAAGGTGGTTCTGCGTGGCAGGTCGGTCTGCGATAAAAGTTGGATCTCTGTTGACTGCGCCGCCATCTTTAGTCCAGTGAAAGCTATCGAGGGCTTGACTCTCTTGCGACTACTCTCGGTTGTCGTCTGGAGATTGAGGTCTGTGCTGCTCCTGATCTTCATCAGCGAGTGGGTGGTTCTTTTGAATGAAGATCTCCACTGCTTTAGAGATCTGCTATATATGGGATGGCAGTAGATCCATCCTGGGGTCCGTCGCCATTGCTGCTGGCACGGGGGTGCGAGCCTATTCCCCTTGGGGTCCATTGTTACGGGATTTGGTGGTCACCATTTTCCTGAACCTTGAAGAGAGATGATGTCAATGCTTTGTTAGGAACTTTGTCTTCCCCACGGATGATGCCAAATTGATGCAGTAAATTTTCACTCCCTGTTTGACCTTGACTAGCTAACCTATACAAGGAATGCACATGAGCCACGGACCACCGTTGTGGTGGCCGATGACACTCCACCGTTAAAGTCAGACATGGCTATGAGGAAGGCTTAAAGCTGTAAACAAGGAATTTTTAGTGTACCTTTATTCATCAACTCCAATCTTATTTATAGTGTTGGAGTCCTGGTTCGGCCAGGCCATTGGTGGCATAGTTTAGGGAAAGAGATATTCCTGGAGATCCTTCTCTAATTAGGAGTCGTCTTGTAGAGGGAAGTTTCCTTGTTATACCTGTGCTCCTTGATACTCAGAAGATAGTTCCCCATCGGAGTGTTTTCCATAGGTAGAAGTTTTCACGTATGATGTATACTCTAGCATTCGCTTCCTAGTTTGAAACAAAGTACTGATGGCTTACTCGCCCGAAGCTGATCCCTGAGATACTTGCCTTAATAGGTCTTACGGGTATTGGGGATGGTTGTGAGACGTATGGGCTTAGTAGGACACAATAATTTGCGTCCGTTTGGTGGACTGCAATTCTCGGTCTCGATGTCGCTTGGGCTAGATTAATGCTAGACTAATGCTTGTGCCCATGATTCCTAGAGATCACCATGACACATGTATGGTGTAGATGAAAGGACGTTTCAGTGTATCATCACCTACCATGTAAATCTTGATAACAAAGAGAAATAGATAGAGAGAGAGGGGGAGGAGCATAACCCAATCTATGCGATTTTGAATGCAATTGTCATTGTTTTATCGCATTTGGGTGTACTTGTTGAGAGAAATGTTTATTTCACATAGCGGATTCAATGCACAGGTTAAATGGGTTTAACCCCTCTTCAAAATATAACTTGTATGTTGTACATGCTCGCCAATGGAACGTCGGGTTATGGTGTTAAAAAAATATTTGAAAGTTGTTTAAACAATTGCTTATGTTTGAAAGAGTGTGATGCAAGTATTTGGAAAAGAATATCTACAATAACCAATTGATGAAGATGTGGCTAGATTGCTTGCTGAAAAATAACAACGGGCTAGGGGTTTCCTTGAATGTTAGGAAGCATAGATTGCATGCATTGGAAAAGAAAAATTGCATTGTTTTATCACATTTGGGTACACTTGTTGAGAAAAATGTGTATTTCACTTGGAGGATTCAGTGCACAGGTTAAATGGGTTTAACCCCTCTTCAAAATATCACTTGTATGTTGTGCATGCTCGCCAATGGAAGTCTAGTTATGGTGTTATTAACAAGTATTTGAAAGTGTGTCCCCATTGGGAAAAAAATCTAATGGTGGTGGCAGGAGAGCCACAGTTATGGAAGTACCTTGTCCAAGAGTTCATGGTAGTTGACGTGTCATCCACCTACAACATTATTCTGGGAAGTTGTGGCTTCATCATATGGAAGCAGTAGTCTCCACCCTGCACCAGTACATAAAATATGCAACTAGCCATGTCCATGAGACTATCCAAGGAGATCAGCCAGCAGCAAGAGACTACCATTATGCAGCCTTGAAGCAGCTGAATTGTTGCTAGTTATAGTTTGGGCCCACTGAACCAACATGCCAGGCATCAAGCCTAGACAAAATAGAAGAATCACTCTGTAAATGCGGAGGAACCCAGACAACCAAAGTGTAGCTATGCGGAGATCCAACAATCAAAACTAGTAACGCAATCCAGACTAATAAATAGCTAAGTAACGATACTTCAGCAAACGAGCACCAACTCCAAGATTTGTTAATCAACAAGGAATTGCCCGCCAGCACGTAGTCCACTATTCAGTAACTTCATTAGCTTTTTAAAACAAATTGCTAAATGGACCATGCAATCCGAGCCAGGACCATTTGCGCCTCTTTCAGGGCCAGATTAGCTCAGTTTCCCCTTGAAGTTAAATTATTTGTTGCTTTGATTTCGTTTCTTGTTTTCTATTTTTCGGTTTAATTTAGAAGAGTTGTTCATACAAGACACATTACAGAAATAAAACAGATTTTATTGATCTCTATAAGAGTTATTACAAAGCTTGCCGACCAACTAGTACATCAGTTTATACACTACAAGTATCTAAGTTTGATGCAACCATCTATCTGCTGAAACAAGGGTAGAGACTCTGATCTGCTAATCCGCCTCCAGAAGAGAAGGTGGTTAAAGTAAAACATCCACAACAAAAGGTAAAGGAACGCACTCAATTCATTGCTCCGTCAAATCACCTTGTGGGGATGATTCAAAGGTGGCAACATGAGCCTCAAAACGAAACGCAGACGTGTTCAACCCGTTGGACTACCCTTCGGAAAGGGACGGAAATTGGAGCAAAAGGAGGCAAAATGAGGATGACCCTCAAGACGGAGTGTCCGAGATGCGGTTGAGCTAATGTCACTGGAAAAACGATTGCATATTAATCAGAACTCCGCTACGCCAACTTGCTTTTCGGTTGCGGTGTCATGTGTGAAACCTAGAGCGAACAAACGCCACAAACTAGCTGCTGGTATTATAACCCAACAATAGTAACGAATGGAAACTCGAGAGCCATAGAAGATGGAAGACAGACTTGTCCCCAGAGGAACAGTCAGTACTTCTTTTACGAAATATAAGAAGATATTCCAATATCTCATGGGATCAATCAGATGCACACTCAGATCAGGTGGCACCGCATAACAACAAGTCTTATCAGAACTCATTGGCGCAAATGTCAAAACATTCGATGACTCTAGTGTAGGACATCATCCTTCAGCCTTTGGAAAATCTCTGGTAAGATGCATTTTATTAACATGTTCTACTATTCTCATTGCAATGCTTGAACGCAAAATAGCCAGCCCATATACAAGCAAAATAGTTCACGAAAAGGTGTCAACAAACAATTACTTCAACATTTAATGTCGTACGGGAAATCGAAAAAACGACGGTTTTCCAAGTGCAACTGCACAAGTCCACATCTTTTGAATTGATGACCCTGCATGCAACCCCATTAACTGGGGGGAGTAATCGATACTGAACAGTCTCGCAGAATGCGCCGAAATTTTGGCACGATGATCCACAAAGATTTTTCTAATTGGGCCCCTCAACTAATGGGTCCAAGCTTATGCGTAGCCAGATTCGGCCCAACACACACAAAGGATCAAACAACAAAGGCCATAGAATAAGGAGCGCGCCTACAGAGTGTTATCAACAAATCCAAGGCATCAGCTCTGCTATTATTCTGTTGCTGTTCATTAAAGCCGATCAATCTATTATTAGTCCCATCAATTGATCCAACACTAAAATTAGACTGCCAGGCGAGCTAAGTAAGTCAGGACACCCAAGTCAGACTTACACGCCCAAAATCTTACATGCGAGCTAAGTAATTTAAGACACCCAAGTCAGACTTACACGCCTAGTATCTTACATACGAGCTAAGTAAGTCAGGAGACCCAAGCCAGACTTACGCACCAAAATCTTATTTTGACCAAAGCTTAGTCAACTCCGACTGATTACAATAGCTTCTTGTCCGCTCTAACACCTAGCCGGCCAGGAGCGGACGATGATGGGTTAGAAAGTGGGAGCTTAGTCAGTGTTTGTAATACTTGACCGCGATGGCTTGCCAGGATCCATTGTCCAATTATAGATAATGGTCGCCGAACCTAACCAAAGCTTAGTCGGTTTTGACCTATGACAATATCTTCTGGTACACTTTAATGTCGAGTCCGATAAATTAAATGAGTGTCAACGATTTAGAGAGTGGCAGCTTAGTCAACGCTCTGATGCTTGATTGAGACGGCTTTCCATGGATCATTGTCCAAACATGGGCAATAGAGACCAAACCCGACCAATGCTTAGTCGGTGACGACCGACGACGATGGCTTCTGGTCTGCTTGAAGCCTAGTTTGCAAATAACGGATTCTGACGGCCCAGAAAGTGGGAGTATAGTCAGTGCTCTTGACGACTGATTAAGATTGCTTGCTAGGGTTCACTACTCGTATGCAGACAGTGATCGCCGAACCCCGACCAAAGCTTAGTCAGTGGTCACTGATGATGATGGTTTTGGTATGCTCGAAGCCTAATTCGCTGCGCGTGGATTCTAATGGCCTATTAAGTTGGAGCTTAGTCAGTGCTCATGTAGGCTGGTGAAGAAGGATTTCCAGGGATCATTGGCCAATTATAGACAATGATCGTCGAACCTTTGCCAAAAGTTTAGTCAGAACGACTGACGATGATAACTACTGGCTCGCTCCAATTCCTAGTTTGCCATGAAAGGATGAAGATGGTTTGAAAAGTGGGAGTCTAGTTAGTACCCTCGACGCCTGATCAAGATGGCTTGGCAGAGACCACCATGATCGTTGAAACCAAACCCTGGTTTAGTCAGTTACAACTGGCGACAACAACCCTCGGTCCAATTAAGCCTATTCTACTAATAGCAAATAAAGACAAGTCAAAAGTCTGGTCAAAGTTCTGAAAACTCCAGACGAATTGCAAGGACTACTGTTCGATCATCTACAAGGATGCAAGCGCTGAGACCACAGGATGACTAATACGCTTATAACAGCAACAACAACTACTGGTCCAACAAACATCCGAGCCGCCAGACGGAGGGTGTATTACATTTCTCGATCAATAAAAAAGAGTCTGACTAGAACTATACAAACTATCGCAGTGCAAGAAGTCAGAGCTCTCAACAGCGGATCATACATAAAGCTTCCTAGCCTAGCAGAGCTCTCGTCAGACAATTAATGTCGAAATAAAACAAAGCAGGTTAAAGCTAGCAGGAAAAGGAAAGGAAGACAAACAATTGCGAAGTACTATTCATTTGCAAACTGGAAGGAAAAATATAAGTTTTACCCCTCATCAGGAGGAGAGTCGGATACAACATAACTAGACTTGGCAGGGGAAGAACAAGTGACACATCTGTAAGTGCTGCCTCTTGAATCGGTGGTCGCTCCAAACTCTGCATATGCAATCACTTTATAATAGGAGAGATCCATGTTGGGATGCTCCTATTTCATTCGATGCAACAGCTCCAGTTTTTCATGCACAACTCTGCTAAATTCAAACGTGCCTCGGTACTTGAGACGCTTCTCCTTGTACCCCCTTGACTCGACAAGCTTCTATTTCAGTTGCTCCAGCTCGTCTGACACTATTTCAGTCTTGGACTGCACAACGCCCAGCATATCATTAGCGTGTTCAACTCACTTTGCGCTAAGAAAGAACTATTCTTCAGCAGTCCGCGCGTTCTTGGCATTGAACTCAACGTCAGCTTCCAACTGCTGACATCGGACAATCCATTTGGACTCCTTCTTGACCCCCACAGCATGCAGAGCCTTCAGTTCATCCTGCACTCCAGCCATAGTCTCACGAACAAGCTACAAGTCATGAAGGACAAGGTTCAATTATTTCTTGAACCAATCCCTCGCAGACACTGCCCCCGCCAAGTCGGACTCAAGCGCCTCCAAGCAAGCCTTCTAAGCCTCCAACCTAATTGACCAGGACTCCGCTCCAGTATCTGACAAAACTTCAAGTTGCTTCCTCAATGACTCAATCTCGTGGAGAGCGTCAGAGTATGACTTCTGCAAGTTTGCAAATACCCACTCTATGGTATACACTCTCTCACGAGCGACCTCAACTTAAATTCCAGTTGCGGCCACTTGATTCAGATATGACATCCCCAACACAAGATGTTTCTGTCATATATCTAAATGCCCTCTTAGCGTCTCTCCCACCCGTTCCGGAGTGCAGTTCGCCAGCCAGTCATTCTACCTTCTGATATGTTTCCTCGCAGCGTAAGATATGTCAACCTTCTGATGCCAAGCTTGGTTGCTCATCCTTATTACATCTGGAGCAAATAGACTGATGCGCATCCTGATGAAAATCATTGGATCAAAATCACCTCAGCACTACCCTTGGCAGTCTTCACTACATCAGGCCCTCATCAGCAGGTTTCCCTTTGCCTGCAATAACTTGCTCCCTTTCACGCACCGATCCAGAATCAGTTGACGGAGAAGTGGGAAGCAAATTATTCATTGGACCCGTTGTCAGTTGAATATGGGGACGAGAACGAGATGGAACAAAATATGGGTGATACGAAGGGGGCCCTTCACCATGACACCAATGATCGGACGAATCTTCAACAGGTTCACGATCCAGAGAAAGGCGGATCTCAAAGTCCTTTATTGAAAAAGGACGACCATCCGAAGCTTCCATGCCCGCCTGCAGCAGCATTTTATTCAGAAACTCCACCTGCTTGGTGCTCAGTTTGGTTACATCTTCCACGCTCTCCATTTGCAGATACTCCTTCTCCAAGTCAGCGTCACGCCCCTAAAAACAACAGTCTCATCAGGCTCTTGTCCGACAACATCACGTCCTTCGGACAAGGCCAGACGCCTGCAAATGGACCTAAATAAAGCACGAGGCCTCTTCAGATGCACAAGAGAAGGAAGCACCAAATATATTTTGCCCTCCTTGAAGGGCTCGAAACCCTTATCTTGGGAAGATTCCTCTTCTGTGAAACAGACACACCTTCAAGCTTTGGCTTCTTCACTCAAAGAAGAGTGGGAACCACGTGCCAATGAGCCCACAAGCCATTGCACTCGACATTAGAAGGCTTAACGACACCCTCTACCTCTAGACGAGGCATGTCGTGGAACACATCCAAAGTGGTGTTATCTTCATCAGAAAGTGGCGAAGTTGGGAATCTCCCGGCAAAAATCACAATGGGTCAATCTAATATGTAGTTGCCACAAACAAGACCGAAAAAATAGTCGACTTACTCGGTGGTCTAAATTCACGCTCGATCGAATGACCAACAAGCTTAAAGTACTCGAGTTTGCAAAAGCCATGAAATAAAACTTCTGCCATGATTTAAAATCATCAGGAAGTTTGCCAAAGCAGTCTGGCGACATCAGCAAACACATCTTGCTTGTTTATCGGAGGAGAATTAAGCAATTGCAGTGCCCTCGAAGACACTCAGGCACAAACGTCCTTAGCCCTAATAGAATGGAAATGACATTCATATACCCTTTCGACACGATTTGAGCAGGTGCAATACCGAGGTACACCGGGAACTCCAAGATTTCCTTGATAATAGGAAAGTGGACGCCCGATTGAAGCATACCTCGGTGAAGACAGATAAACCCATCAGGAGTGAAAAATGGCGTCAGATCGGCACTCAGAATGCAGAACACCAGATCATCGGGAACCTTGTATGTCTAACGAAGGACTTTCATATTAGATTCAGATAGCAACCTCTCCTAAAAAACTATGGCCCTTAGCAAACAGTTCATCAGGAAGCAGATTTCGGTCAGCCATGAAAGAAAGTACAAGCTTTTGAATATGAAGGTTAAGCAAAGTCAAAAGCACAAAAGACAATACGGCAAAACAAAATCTCTGAAATTGAAAAAGTAAAGGGGCTATACTCCACAGGCAGGAGATCTATATAGAAAAGTGAATTCCATCCTTTCCTGCTTTCAATTTGGCGCACGCTCAATTAATGCAATTCGCCACTCGAAGAAACAACTCAAACTCAATCATCATAACTACACGTACAGTTGCTTCATGAAATTGAAAGAATTCTAAGGCAAATATTTGAGAGATCTACCCAGGACTAGCTGGCCAGCAACACATTGGATCCGACTAGGAAACATATATTAGAGTATATGTCGGGCATGAAAACTTTCTTGCATGGACAACACTCAGAAAAGAAAACCTCTCCCGCAAATCTAGGAGCACAAGTCGTGTAAGGAAACTATCCCACATGGACAGCTCCCAAGCAGGAAGGGATCTCCAGCAATATCTCTTTCCTTAACTACTCCACAAAATGCCTAGCCAAACAAGGACTCCTACACTATAAAAGGGAGATAAGGTCGATGAACTAGAGGTACGCTACATAATCCTAGTTTATAGTTTTAAGCCTCTCTTAAGCCTTATCTAACTTAAGCATCGAAGTGCCATCGGCTGCCACACGGTGGTCGTTGGCTCACGTTAGCTACCTGTGCAGGTCTAGGTAAGCATTACGGTAGGAGAGTAGGAATCGGCTACATCATTTAGTACATCGCACGTTATCACAATGCACAAGCTCACCGTCAACAGCAATGTGATTTAGTGTCATACATCGAGGGATTGTTTTGACTCAATGTGATGTTTTTACTTTCATGAATTTCTATCGCAATGATGTCTTTTATTTTAATTGTCATTGTATTATCTATTTAAGTTGGAAGTATGATTATCAAACACATTTCTCAAGTTTAAGTAATAATTAATTAATTTACTTAGTTTTGTTGCAAGCACGAAGTTAAAGTAGACATGTTTGAAGAATAATATTAATTTCTAAAACTTAATTGTTCATTTAAGAGCTAAATTTTCATTTGCATCTTCATACCCTTTACCCAAACTCTGAATCCATAATCTTCGTTGCACGCTTCTCACCATCATGATAATACTCGTAGCTCCTAGTCATTATTAGATGTAGTTATTCATCCTGCCAATTTGAGCTTTGAAAATGCACAAACACTAGGCTAATCAAATTAGAAGGTTGAATATTCTCCTTTTGAAAATTGTTTTGTTCTTTGGAATTTTTTCCGAAAGAATGTTCAAACAAAAAATAATCTTACCAACACTTTGAATAATGAATCAACATCATGTTAGTTCGATTCACTTTAGTTCAAACACCAATACAACACACATAAATAAAGTTTTCCAAATATGAAGTTTGAGGCGTATGTAGTTAGGATTAAAACCCTAGAGCAAAGTATGAGAAATTTGAGTTCAACTATAGATCTTAAGAGTTGGGATCAAAAGGGTTGACTTAAAATAGCTTTGAAATAAGATCCAAGTCTTGGTCCACAGTTGATTTTGAAAACCCCCCAAATAACAATAAAGAATGCAAGTTATGAGATCTATATGAAATCAATGGAAAATGAGAAAAATTCTACAAATCCCTTGATTATACTCCAAATCATATCATATAAAATTAATGGAGTCATAAGTAGGAATAGATACATCAAGATAGTTCTAATTGGAGGTAGATACATGAGACAAAACTCAAGGCAATTGAATATTCTTTAATTTGATCCTTAGAATATGTTCTGGGTTGATGCTTTATTTGTCTTTATGATTGCATGCTTCACACTTGAAGTTTTTATCTTGAAACTTGCCACATGTTTCCATCATAAATCACCACTAATTGAAATCAAATGTTGACTTCCACGATATTGGTCTTGGAATGAAACTTTTGATCCACGTGTGCTACGAACATGTCCAAATGCCTCGAATGTTTTACATTTAATTGATTTCATAATTTCTCCAATTATTTCTGGTCATGCAAATTATGGTAGAATTGTCTCAAATTTTGCAAATATCTCTATTTCCTACCAAAATTATGACAATAATCAAATTCGAGACAAATAGAGACATTTAATTAATTTTAAGCACAATTAGAGACTAATAAAGAGGTAAATGGGGCATAAAATCAATGTTTTGGGTGCTTATCACTTAGATCTTCTCAATTTTTTACAGAATAGAAATGAGGTTTCACCCTTACAAATATAAAGGTTTGGGTGAGATAAAGTGGTTTATGTTTAAGGCCTTTAAATCTCAAACATAGAAATTTTTGGTCTAGGTTAAGCTCACAAATCTATCCCTATAACTTTAATTTTTTTTCTTTTGAAGTTCACAAGAATATGCTAGATAATTGGAGAGATTTCTCTTGAACATTGGGACACAATTTGTTCTCCTTCTTGCCCTTTTCTTGCTGGAAATGCTCTATTAAATTGATCTTGAGTAGCTTCCATAAGTTTTTCTAGAAGCCCCAAGTTGAAATGAGAAAATGAGGGCCCAGCTATTTATAGACTGGAAATGGAGCGGTGAAGTAAATTTTACTAACATAACTTTGCCTTGGTCTTTCTTTCTCACATCCACTGGGTACTTGGTCACATGTGTCATGTATTTTATGTCACATGGACTTGTCTTTATTTTGACATGAGCTTGTCTCCTTGATGAAAGAATCTTCATCTCCAAATTGAATTTGAATTTGAATTTCAAAGCTCGACTTGTAAAGATTCATTTATTTAACCCACATTCTCATTGACTTGACTTGACTTGCTTTAGCTTCTTTTACCCATTTAGTCAATCTTCTTGGATTTATTCATTCTTCTTTTTACTTCAG
The DNA here is from genome assembly GCA_003290165.1 of Berberis thunbergii. Lineage (NCBI taxonomy): Eukaryota > Viridiplantae > Streptophyta > Magnoliopsida > Ranunculales > Berberidaceae > Berberis > Berberis thunbergii. The sequence goes on along the minus strand of QNQO01007442.1, from coordinate 90,716 downwards.
TCTTCTTGGAGGCTTGAATTAAGTCTTTCGAGGTGTTTGCTCGTAGATTTTTTTTTGTTTCTGTATGGGCTTCAATCTTCAAGGCATTGATAACACTTGTTGTCTTTTTGGAATTTTCATGAGATTGACTTGCTTGAAATTTTTTTTTTAAGGTTCTGTTATTGCGGCCTTGACTTAGTATTCATGAGTTGGGTAATCCTTGAATGATCATTCAAAGCCTATGACTAATTCCCAAACTCTCGATACATGGTTTATAATTTCACCAAGTATGTTTACAATAATATCTTGAAGCTTTAACATAATTCAAATACATTTTCGAGCTTTTTTGTTCTTCGATTTTGCTATATTTAGCCAAATATTCTTTATCCTTCAACATTAGATCAATTTATGTTGTTCAATCATTTTTTTTTCTTATGTCTCTCGACATACTCGGTGTGTTGTGTCATTCCTAAGTTGAGTTGTTTTATAAGTGTCTGTTGACATATGGCTATATTATCTTTTTTTTACTGTGCCTTTATACTTCTTTTCATCCTTCTAAGACTCAACTGATGAAGACTCTTTTTCTCCCTTACATTTGGCTTATTCTCTCTTGCGGCTTCTTTAAAAGCTTTTCTTTCCCGAAAAGGGGAGATTTCATTAGTAGGGGGAAATTTTATCATCAGAGAGATCATTGTTACTTTTTCTTTTTTTTTGCTTCCTCCAATTTCGATTGGGAGAGACTGAGATTGGCAGTTTGGAATTGGAAATTTTGTAATTGAAAATGGGATTAAATAAGGTTGAATTGAAAATATTGGTTTTAGAATGTTTGCGATTGAAGATGGGGAGTTTTGAATGGTTCTGATTGAAATGGCATTTGAGATATTATATTTTAAAGAAGAAATTGTGATTGAATATTTGGGGTTTCAAGAATTTCATGAAATTGAGGCCCACTTTGTGAAAAGGAATTTGTAGATCGGACCTTTGATTGTGCTCGACTAAACTAATATGGATTAGAACCGTTATCATCGAGCTCAAATAAAGATCATCATTCATTGCCTCACAAATTTATATTGGGGATATTTCTATAGCGATCCGTAATCCGTTTGAAAATAGAAACTTTTGAAAAGTCTAGATATTTAACTGTGGAATTGATTGAATTTGAAAGTATAAATACAGAAAATAAAAATAAAATGAAAGTTGGCTCTGATTTTTAGTGAGGAAATCAGAAAAACTCAGTTCAGAAAAACGCAGTCAAGTCACCGATTTTTAGCAACACGAACTCGGTCGAGTTTAAGTAACGAACTCGTTTTATTTGTTGGCTCTGATTTAACCCGGGCCCAAACCCTATCGACCCTAGAAGAACCCGATTGAGCAATTCTTCCTCTGTTAGGATACTAATCCTATTTAGTATTTACTTGAGATTAGAATGTCTTAGTTATAACAATATTCTATTTAGGGAATATTAGCTTGTTTTGAATTAGGAGTTATTGTTTGATTAGAATTAGGATTGAATTCAATTAGGAAGTAGTATTCTTTGCTTTCAGTTATAAATACATATGATGTAATAGAGTTTAGGCAAGCAATACAAGTTTTATTTAATTTATTTGGTGGCTGATCCCCAATCAAAGGATCTAGGTGGTTTGATCTCCAATCAAAAGGTCAAGGTCTCTATTATTTGGTATCAGAGCATCATTGATTCTGAGCCAATTTTTTCTCTTCTTGTTCGTTCGTGTTCGCCTTCAACATCAACCTCCATCTCCCAGATCTTTCAAAAAAAAAAACCAGTGGCCTTCACAGCAACCGCTGTCACCAACAGCTCCCCTTCGCCGCAGCACCGCTTCGCACCAGCTCCCCTCGCCCTCGCAACAGCACCACTCCGCCATCGCATCAGCCCCCTTCGCCCTCGCAACAACACCCCTCCACCCTAGCAACAGCACTCTCCGCCGCAGCACCGCTTCGCAACATCACCCCTCGCCCTCGCAATAGCACCCCTTCGCCCTCGCAACAACACCCCTCCGCCATCGCATCAGCCCCTTCGCCCTCGCAACAACCCCCCTCCGCCCTCCGCACCCCTTCGCCAGAGCCTTGTTCATCCTCCTTTCCGAGCTTCGTCCACTTGCGGTGCTCCCCGTTTCAGCGCCTCTTCTTCTTCCTCATCGGTTCATCGGTTCTCATCGAGCTTGAACTGATTCCAAGTTCATCGGTTCCAGATCCAGCTTCTTCTTCCCGGTTCATTGGTTCATCGCGAATCCACTTCTTCTTCCGCAGATCCAGCAGTCTTCGATTCCAGGTTCCTGATTCCAACGCGGCCACTTTCCAGCACTTCATCATACTCATCGCTCCCTGTTTTTGCACTTCATCGATTTCATAGATTCCTGATTTCCTCGACTTCAGAATTCACCGATTTCTTTCAATTTCAATTATCATGACGGTTGCTGAATTACAAGAGCAGGTCAATGAGCTTACTGCTCAAGTTACTGGGATTACATCCCAGTTCCATACCCTTGAGGCCACTATTCTTGAGGCATTAAGGAATCTGCAACCATGTCGCCCGGCACCGTACGCGCGACCGGATCAACAACGGCCAATTATTCCTATTTCGGGCAAGGGCCTCCGTATTGATTTACCCCATTTCGACGGAACTAATCCGTATGGTTGGTTATTTCAGGCCGAACAGTACCAAGAACTCAATGGCCTTTCCAGCGAATAGATGCTACCCATTGCCGCTCTTCACCTTCAGGGTGATGCCAACTCTTGGTATCGATGGATTCGCCGATCACTTGGCACACTGACGTGGCCACAGTTTTTGAAAGCTCTTTGCTCTCGCTTTGGTTCTCGTGAACATATCGATCCGTGTAGTTCTCTTTCCAAGTTAGTACAACGAGGCACGGTTCGCTCATTTATTACCGAGTTCGAAAAGCTTTCTAATTTGGTGCCCGGTTTGTCTTAATCACATCAGATTAGCATTTTTCTATCAGGTTTGCGCGTTGATATTCAAGCAGGAGTTAGGATGTTACACCCTACCAGTATTACACATGCTTTTGAGTTGGCTTTATGTCAAGAAGATGCCATTAATGCTACTCGATCTAAAGGGCATGTCCAACATTTTGCTAACCCAGTGCCTGCTACAAATCCTTCAACGCCAGTTACTAGTATCCCAGCAGGTGTTAAACGTATGTCATGGCCTGAACAACAAGAACGTCGTGCCAAAGGACTTTGCTTTAACTGCGATGAAGTATATAAGCGTGGCCATCGTTGTCCTCAGCCCCACGTTTTGCTCCTCGAGGTTAATAAGGAAGAAGAAGACGTTTCTGATGTTGACCCTCCTGTTTTGGATCATACTTTATCTGAACCTCCTCTAGGGATTTCTCTTCATGCTCTTCTCGAGTCCCCACGGCCTGAAATCATGCGTATTACTGGACAATTAAAACACAGGCCTGTCACTGTCCTAGTTGACTCTGGTTCAACTCATAATTTTTTGCACCCGTCTTTTAACAAACAATGTGGGTTTCCAATCCACGATGATGGTGTTTTACGCGTCATGCTTGCGGATGGTGGCCATTTGCATAGTCCTGGCTCTTGTCGGGATGTTTCCCTTCAATTACAAGATTATGAGTTCCACGACCACTTCTTACTTCTTGGTATCACTGGATGTGATGTGGTTCTAGGTGATGAATGGCTTCGCTCTTTGGGTGTTATTACTTGGGACTTTTCCAAGCTGATTATGACATTCTCGGTGGCAAATCGTACTTATACATTATTTGGCGACAATTCTCCTATGGTCTTGGATAATACCCCGGTCCATCGTTCGTTACAACAGGAGCATCACAACATTATTTTACAATTAACTCAGGAAGTTGCCCTAGGCGCTTCCATTCCCGATGTCGTTCAGCCACTTGTTGCTGAATTTTCAGATGATGTTGGCAATCCCATCACCCTTTCCCCCGGCCGATCACATGCTCATCATATCCCGATTTTACCAGATGATTCTCTAGTAACTGTTCGACCATATCATTATCTTCACTTTCAAACGGCCAACTTTGATAACGTTGTATCTAAATTGAAGGTTGCAGGCCTTATTCAAACCAGTACCAATCCTTATTCTTCATCAGTTCTCTTGGTTAAAAAGAAGGATAGCTCTTGGCGCATGTGTGTTGACTATCAAGCCCTTACTAAATTCACTATTCAGGACCGTTGGCTTATCAAGTGGACCAGAGAAACTGCATGCTGGCTTATCAAGTTGACCGGCCCCCTGTGGAGGAAGCTACTTGGAAAGACTACGAACAGTTTGTGTACGTTTTTTGGATTTTCAGGCTTGTGGACAAACCTTGTTTCAGGCGGCGTGGGATGTTAGGATACTAATCCTATTTAGTATTTACTTGAGATTAGAATGTCTTAGTTATAACAATATTCTATTTAGGGAATATTAGCTTGTTTTGAATTAGGAGTTATTGTTTGATTAGAATTAGGATTGAATTCAATTAGGAAGTAGTATTCTTTACTTTCAGTTATAAATACATATGATGTAATAGAGTTTAGGCAAGCAATACAAGTTTTATTTAATTTATTTGGTGGTTGATCCCCAATCAAAGAATCTAGGTGGTTTGATCTCCAATCAAAAGGTCAAGGTCTCTATTATCCTCTCATGTCGTTCTACCAAAGAAGCAAGTCAGAAAATGCGAGAGAGGTGTAGGAGGTACCTACCAGGTCACTCCTACTGGTGTTGCGAAGTCACTATTGGTGCTGGAGCTCAACTAAATGGGTTTTGAGTTGAGTTGAGCTTTGAGAAAGATATAGAGGGTTCATTTATTTAGGTTTAATTGGGCTTTGAGTTCCTTTCTAAGAATTTAGGTTGGACTGAGATTTGAGCTTTGGGACTATACATAACACAAGAACCATTCTTTATTTGGTTATTTTAGAAACTTTTTTTAGTCAATTAACCATTTGGAATTTCTGCCGAAGAACCAAATGCAAGCTTGCAACTTGATCATTGATCCAACCTGCAACTTGCACACATATCAACTTGCATCACTAACAAACTTGCGAAAGCTTGCAACTTGCAAAAAGCAACTTGCAACTTGCCCTCAATAACAAACCCAATTTGCAACTTGCAATCCAAATCATGTGAGCACAAAACAGCACCATGCAAAGCCGGCTCCCAGCCATATTCGAACCTGCACAAGCATAATCGACTGACCACCAAGACAGCAGCAAATTCAGCACAAACATACGCTACCAAAGCAGCAGCAAATTTAGCAAGACAGAGCACTCTGTCCAGCAAGACCGAGTACTATGTCCAGTTTATAAAACAGGCACCAGCTTGGCACAATATGTAAAACCAGAGCACTTTGTCCAGTTCCATGCATATTCAGAAACATGCAAAACCGCACAGCTTTGCCACAGCCCCAACCTACAAGCAAGCACGAGTCTTGTTCCGCAAGTTCGGCACCCTAAACCAATGACAGAACGTCACATTTTAGTCCGTCTTCAATCTGAGGCGGAAGCAAAGAAAGTTCTCTCGAGGGATTCTTTTTTTATTCGTGGAGTTCAATTCAAAGCTTTCCACTAGCACGATGGTTTCAGTCTGAAAGAAGATCTGATATTGGTTCATTATGGGTAGAGTTGCCTAACATGCATTTGCATTTATTTCATCCTCCTCTTTTGAAAGCAATTGTGAACTCTTTTGGTGGTTTTTGCGCATGGATGATTATACTCGATGCTTATCACGCCTGGGTTCGGCACGTGTTTGCGTGGAGATGTCTTTGGCGGATAAGCTACCAAATAGAATTTGGATAGACAGGGCTAACAATAGGGGCTTTTAGCAGAAAATTGCATACCCGGGGTTCAAATATTGTGATTATTGTTTTTTGCTAGGACTTCAGGAGGAATTTTGCAAGAAAAAGTTAGGTCTCAAGGGCAATGTGAAAGCATCCCATGTGGTAACGAAGAGAAGCATGAGAAACAAAAGGTGGAAGCTAAAGTCGTCAAACAACAATATGTTCCAATGGCTCATAAAAATAAAGTTACAAATTCAGATGTTGGCACGAGTGAAACAAAAAATAATATGGGGGAGGAAATGAAGGAGGGAGTGGGTGCGGAGAAACCAGTGGCCAAAGAGCCGGTGAATTTATTGTTGTCAAACAAGTTTGAGATGCTTACGGGGGATAATGTTGGAGAATAGAATAATCAAATAAAGAATTTTTCAGCTAGGGGAAAAGGCTACCACCAGTGACATAGTCGTGCAAGAAACAACGGAGGAAGGCCTTCAAGAGGCGGGGTACACAGTTAGTGAGATTGAAAAAATGAAGCAAGGAGATCCAATTAATCATGATGATCTAGGCAGCCCGAGGGCGACAAGTCCTGCGTTTGAAGATGTGACTAAATGCATTGAAACCAACCAAATTAAGATCCTACAGAGAGAGGGACCTCGAGTCCTCCAGGCAGATGATGAGGTGCTTCTTACGGTCCCAGAGATGCAGTCTGGTGCACAGGGTCTTCAGCCTGAATTGGGGAGTCAACAACCGGAGTCGGGGTGTCAAAATGGTGAGCATGAATTTCTCAATTATGAACAGACACGCTCTATTTCTCCCATCACAAAACAACTGCAAAAAGAATCAATAAAACTGAGTTTTCAGGCTCTGTTTCAGCCAAGGTTAAGGACGGTTTTGTGACAAATTCATCACAGCTGATAGGCACTGAATTAGGGGTAGTTATCCCAAAGATAACCGAGAACAGGGGCCACGACGCACTGAAAGAAAGTGAGAATGATTCAAGTAGCAGCTCAAAGTTGAATGGAGAACACGTAGGTGGTACACATATAGAACCCGAGGATGTTGGAAATCAGATGGAACCAGTGGTTTCAAATATCAATGAGGAGTTGAACTTATTACTAGATACAACTACCAATTTGGTTAAAGAAGGCCGCGATTTGCAGAAAAAGAAGAAAAAAATGAATATTAATACTTTCGAAAGTGCCTCAGAAGATAGTGACGAGACTGAGTCAGTTTCGGAGATAGGGCCGGAATCTATGGCTATCAAGGATCTTGAGTTGGGGCGCAATCAGGTGATGAAGCTATGAAACAATAAGTCAAAATGGCGGTGCCTCCGGTCACGCGTCGTAAGACAAAGAAGGGTGTTTCTTCCTCTCGCGTTTAGGATGATTGAAAACTTTTTGTTTTGGAATGCTCGTGGGGTTGGTAATAGAACCACGAGAAGACGGTTAAAATATTTGGTGACAAAAAATAATTTGAGAATTCTTATGATAGCAGAGCCTATGATTGAAGCTAGCAGATACATGGAGGTTGGTAATAAAATTAAGCTTGCGAGTTTAGCCTCTAATGACACAGTTGGCGGAAAGATATGGATCTTTTGGAATGCCGCGTTGGATGTCACGATTGTGGATATGTCAGATCAGATCATCCATTGTCAGGTAACGGATTCTGCTTCTAGAGTTTATTTAATTTCTTTTGTTTATGCGAAATGCTCAGTTGAAGAGAGAATGGAACTTTGGTCAAATATGGCTTTTCATGCTTCTAATCATGACCTACCATGGATGGTTGGCGGGGATTTCAATACTTATTTACATTCGCAATAAAAGATTGGGGGAGTAGAGCCGTCTTTGTCTAGCATGTCTAATTTTTCAGATTGTATTGAAATTGTGGCTTCACGGGACCTAGACTCACCTGGTGCAACAATAGGCGAGGTAGAGATCGTATTTGGTCTAGACTTGACAGAATTTTTGTTAATTCGGCATGGTTGACAGTTTTGGCTAATCCGAAAGTGGAACATCTTAGTAGAACTTTTTCAGATCATTATCCGCTACTGGCATCAATGCCAACTCAGACAAGAACAAGTTTTTTCCTTTTCGCTTCCTCAATATGTGGATAACACATCTTGGGTTTCTTGATCTGGTTAAAGGCATTTGGTTATCTGACATGGGCAGTATGAGACCTATTGACAAAGTTGATGTAAAGCTTAAAATGGTGAGAAGAGCTCTTATACAGTGGAATAAGTCGGTCTTTGGCAACGTGTTTAGTAGACTGAGATCTTTAGAGGATGAGATGCAACAGTGGGAAACTATTCTCTTGGCTGGCTGGGAAGATATTGGCAACACTAGGCTAAATGTTGATGCTAATTGGGATGTTACAGCTTGTTGTAATCTGAGTCGTTGTCAGGCGGAGTACAAATTAGCTCTCAAACAGGAAGAGCTTTACTGGATTCATAAATAAGGTGAAAATGAATACAAGGAGGGGGATGCTTGCACAAAATATTTTTTGCTTCCACTAAGTCTAAACTAAAAAGGAGGGCCATTTCCCAGATCACTTTATCATGTGGAAGGACTATCTCGGAAGCAGGTGAGATTCTTGATAACGCAAATGAATTTTTTCATAATCTGTTGTCTTCCCAAGGAAACGGTGTGGTGGATACAGAATTGTTAGAGTGCATTCCGATGATTTTTAATTCCGCTAAGTGTGATGATTTGGTTAAAATGCCGACTTTGGAGGAAGTTAAAGAGGCGGTTTTTGATATTCCCAGAAATAGTGCCCCTGGACCAGATAGATTTACGGCTAGTTTTTTTCAAACTTGCTAGGAATTTTTGAGTATTGATATATGGGAAGCTACTATACAGTTTTTTGAGGGGGACGCATTGCCCGCTTCTTTCATGGCGAATTTTATGGCTCTGATTCTGAAAACGCAGAACCCAGGTTCATTTTCTGAATTTTGCCCTATTAGTCTGTGCAATGTGATTTACAAAAATTTTTAATAAAATTATATGCAATAGATTGGCTTTGTTCTTGCCACATATGATTTCTCTTGAGCAGGGGGCATTTGTAAGAGGAAGGTTCATTGATGAAAATATTGAACTAGCACAGGTATTGGTAAGGGATATCCATAAAAAGGTTTTTGGAGGCGCTCTGTTTTGAAGATTGACATGGAGAAAGCTTATGATTGACTTGAATGGAATTTTCTATTCGCGGTGCTCAAGAGATTTGGTTTCAACAGTAGATTCTGCCATATTATTTACAATTGTATTGCTTCTTGTGATTTTTTAGTTTTGCTTCAGGGAGCCTATAAAGGTTTTTTCAAATCTACCAAAGGATTGAGGCAAGGAGACCCTCTGTCACCATTACTTTTCATTATAGCCTCTGAAGTCCTCAGTAGGGGATTGCAAGTGGCTTTCAATAGCGGAAATATTGGGTATTGTTATACCCCTAGGGCATGTAGACCGGTCTCACATCTTCTCTATGCAGATGATACTCTTATTTTCTTAAATGGTAGAAAATCTTCAATTCTAGGATGCATGGAATTTTTGAAAAGATATTGTAATGCTTCAGGCAAGAAAATGAATGAGGGGAAAAGTTCTTTTATGCTAGAGGATAAGGCGGATGTGAAAAGAATTGTGGCTTTGACAAGGTTTACAGGATTCCAATATAAAAGTGTTCCATTGACATATTTGAGAGGGCCAATTTTTCAAGGTAAAGTTAGGATTTCCTATTTCGAGGAGTTGACTGCTAAAATTGAACGTCGTATTTAGGGATGGAAAGCAAAATTGTTGTTCCCTGGGGGAAGATTTATCTTGATTAAACATGTTTTAATCTTGATCCCTATTTATATTCTAAGTGCCATGTGTGTACCCAAGAAAGTTTTATCAAGAATTAATGGCTTGCTAGCGGATTTCTTTTGGGGGGATTGTGAAGGAAGGTTGAAGAAAAAATGGGTGTCATGGGACAAGATTTGTTTCCCTCAGAATGAGGAAGGCTTGGGTGTTAGAAATTTGACAGTTGTGATGAAGGCTTTTCGAGTTAAGGCTCTTTGGAATCTAATTAATTCAGATTATTTATGGGCTACTTTCATGAGGAACAAATACTAGTTGTCTAAAGTTGCTTTGAGTGGTCAAATTGTAAAATGTGGGGCTTTACCTTTTTACAAGGAGATCATGATTAGTAAATCTCTGTTATTGAGTAATTCGCTTTGGCGTATTGGAAACGGTTTTATTAGTTTTTATGAGGAATACTGTGGCGTCTTTCAGAAGGTCTAAAAACCTAGTAAGTCGTGGTATTTGGCCTACGGTGCGGGAAGTGTATGTGAAGTGTCAACAACACATATGTAAGTATACAAGAAAGCATGAACAATAATAAACAACAATATATCTTAACACCATAGAAACTACAGAAATAACAAAGGATCGGTAAGCATTTTCTTATTAGAGATCAAGATCTTACTGATTGATAGCGAGTACATTCTAACCAGTTGAGCTCATCAAGAAGGAAGGCATAGGGGGCATAGAGACGTCAATAGATCCCTCTAGCATTTGAGCACTACAACACAAATGCCCAATAATAGCATTTGTTAATAGCGTTTTTACTAAATACGCTATAAAAGATCAAATTTTTGGCGTAAACAAAAATGAAAACGCTACAAAAAAATGGCGGGATTTTTGGCGCTCGCTTCTGTCCTCCCTCGTTTTACTGGGTGCTCGGGTTAGATAGAGCTCGATGAAACTCCACCCTCCCTCATCTCGCCATCTCCTTCCCTGCTCTCTCCATATCTCCATCTCCCTCACTGCTCCCTCCATCTCGCCATCTCCCTCACTGCTCCCTCTATCTCTCAACACTGCTCCCTCCATCTCGCCATCTCCCTCACTGCTCCCTCTATCTCTCAATCGCCCTCACTGCTCTCTCCATATCTTTATCTTCATCTCCCTCACTGCTCCCTCCATCTCTCCGTCGCCCTCCCTCTTTCGATTCACCTCTAGAGAGAAATGGTTGGGATGAGACCATATGAACCAGATGAGGGTGAGTCTGAGTTTGTTGAAGTTGATCCAACTGGAAGATATGGAAGGGTACTTAAAAATCTCTACTTTGTTGCTTGTTTGGGTTCTTCTTTATGTTCTTCATTTCTGATATTTTGTCCTAATTTTGTTGGTTTTTCAGTACAATGAGATCCTTGGGAAAGAGCTTCAAAGACAGTGTAAGAAACTTAAAACCCTATTTGTTATTTTTTCATCCCTTTTTGAGATTTTGAAGAAATTTCAGTTTTTTATGAGAACTTTTGCAGTTTTATGAGATGGGTATATGTTGATTTAGTTCTATGTTGGTGGGTTTTCTTCCTTTTTGGTTTTGGGTGTTGCAGTTACAGAGCTTTTGATAAGTTCGAAGGGATTGAAGTGGCTTGGAACCAAGTTAAGCTGTATGATTTCCTTCAGAGCCCTGAGGATCTTGAGAGGCTTTACTGTGAAATCCATCTTCTCAAGACCTTGAAGCACAAAAACATCATGAAATTTTACACCTCTTGGGTTGATACGGCCAATAGGAACATCTATTTTGTAACTGAGATGTTCACTTCTGGGACTCTGAGACTCTGAGACAATAAGTTTTCATGGGATTTCATTCATTTCTATTTTCAGTGTTTATGAGTATGGTACTTGAGATTTGGAATTTAGGGTTGTAATGTTTTTTGTAATTTTGATTCTCTTTTGATTAGATATAGGCAGAAGCACAAGAGGGTAAATATTAGAGCAGTGAAGCATTGGTGTAGACAAATCTTGAAAGAACTAATAGTGAAGAGCAACCTGATTTGCTTCATAAGCTTGCCAGACTTGTTTGAAGAGCAACCTGATTTGATTCATAAGCTTGTGAGTACTTCATTCTTTAATGCATTATGCACTCTTCATAGTTCATATTATTACCTCCATATGACAAGGTGAAGGAACCTTGCTGATATTACTGTGGCTGCTGCTCAGAGATTGATCAGAGGTTGCTGTTTCCTAGTGCTTCTGTATTTTGGCTGATTGACATGTAAATGCTAATAAGTAGGCGTTGTTTCCTGAAATGCGGGAAATTATTAGAAAATACATTAAAATGTCTGCAAGTGGAAGTAAGCATGCAGCTTTTGCTAGTGCACTGGGGTCTTTGACTTGGGAAACACCCTCATCTACAGACTTCAAAGAATTGGCTAGGTAGGTCTCAGTTTCCCTGCTTTGTGAATAAGTGTGTTTATTGGCTATAGGAGCAATACAAAACTCTGCTTTTTATGTTGTTGGGGGATATGATGGAAGATACTTGAAGTAAGCCAGTTTTCAAATTGATTTTTTTTTTGTGTGTCCAGGATGTGAAGTCATGAAGTGTACATTAGATTTTAAAATAAATCTCTGCTCTTAGACAATTTTCAAAGCATACTATAACTCATGGTTTGATTCAATGCATGAAAAATACTAATTAGTTGATAATAGTAAGTTATCAATGGTATTAAATATCAATTTTACAGAGTTTCAGAAACAATTTTCTCTGTTGGTTCTGTATAGTGTGTTTCGTAGAATACCAATTAAATCATGTTGTTAATCCTCTTGCTTTATGTTGTGAGTAGAGATGAGAAGCAACAACTTTTATTGGGTATGAAAAGAGCTAACAGACAACCCGCAAATATTTCATCATCAATATTGTCAAGTGATAGTATTCATATAGGGATCCTAAGTAGCAGCTACCCATGCAGCTGCAAACAATAGTCCCTTCACTGTATTTTACAACCCAAAGTCCATAACTACTCTTAATCGAAACTATCAAGTACTTCAGATTGATGTCATCCATCTATAGCATTTTTTAAGTATAATTTGTTTCTGCAAGGCTTGTCCATTAGAATTTGTTATTCCTTTAGCCAAGTATTACAGGGCTATATACAACAATCAAGTATCCCTTGGCATGCGCTTCCGGTTGATGTTTGAGAATGAGGAATCTGGAACTAGAAGGTAAACCACATTTGTGTTATGGAGATTCTAATATTGAACATGTCATTTTACTAGAAATATTCTTATTTTTCAGTTTAGGCAATAATTGTTTAATGTACATACAAGCATTGAACTGAATGTATATACTTCCCTGATTTTATTACTTAATATCATATGAACCAAATGTCAAATTCGATAACTTACGTTTTTATTTCTTTTGCAGGGAACAATTTATTTCATTCTTGTTGTCACTGCTCGTTTCAACTTCATTGCTTAAGCCATCACCAAACAACATAGTTTCATGTATTTTGGAGTCAGCTTTCATATTCTTGTCTGGAATATACTTGGGTTTCTTCTGTGGACAGATCCGGAAAAAGTTTAATATTGGGGTAAGCATGATAACACGTTCATTGATTTTCAAGTTAGATACCTTATATTGCACTTTGAATCAATCCAATATATTTACAAGTTCTTTCTCGTTCTCTTTTATTTTTGTTCAACTTTATTTTTTCTTTTTCTAAATACAAGCAGTTTCATTTACCACTAACTGCTAGGATAATAGGTAAGCGTGAAGTCTAAAAGCTATATCACTACTCCTATGCCTAGTTAAGCCTTTTGTCTAATTGTAACCTGGTTGAAGCACAAAGTTCTACTTTTGTACTCTATAAGGGGCTGATAGTCAGTTTTTGGTTATGTTTTTACTTTGTTTTGGCAAGAGCTTTAGATCTATTAGGTCCGTTACCTTCCTACACTTCTTTTGCTTATGTCTTCTTCCTTAATTTCTGGGGAATGGGGGTGGGATAAAACCCTTTCACTTCTTCAGAAACAAAACTGCGAAGATCTTGTATAGTCCATGTCTTTTAAAATCATATCCTTTGTACTCCATGCTTGAACAACTGACAATGATGGTATCCTCATTGTCATTAGATCAGATTCTTTCATTTTTTTTCAAACCAGGAAGGGTATTAGTTCTGAATTGGAAGGCCGTTGATGGCTTTCATATTTCAGTTTGATCTTTGGTTATGGATTCATACAATCTTTGCATGTCTGTATATGACTGCTATCCTTGAATCAGTTGCATATGAAATTGTCATGCCCAGAATAATAATGAGATTGTCTGTTATACCTGCTAATGATTGCATGGAATACATGGCATTGCAAAAACTGCTTCGATTGGGCAACATCAATGAATCGCCTCCATGAATCTCTCACATGTTACCATAATGTTAATCTCAAATGAACCCACATTTTTGTTTCTTTGATAGTATTATTTGCTTTGATTTCCTCGATTTGACATACCTATTGGGTTGGTTTACTTGTACAGGGAAGCGACAACTTTTTGGATGATTGTGTAAACCACCTAATATGCCCCTGCTGCACATTATGTCAGGTATGTGTTTTTATTTAAAATGTAATCAAATAACTATGAAAATTTTAATTGAAGTTCAGTTATATGTTTATGTGTTACTATGGGTCACTGTTAAGTGTTAAGTTCAAATTTATAAGAGAGTAGTTAACCAATATATGTGCAATATATGTGCCTGATGGTTGGCAGGAGTCGAGAACATTGGAAATAAAAAATTTCCAAGATGGTTCCATCAATCAATCAATCAATCACAATTCACAATCTCATGGCAACTGAGCATTTCATCAAATACAATTCTCTCAAACATCAACAGTTGTTGGTGAGTTTAGGCCAATGTAATGAATGCTTGTTGTGCCTCCATTCCATGATATATATATATATATATATATAGTGGCAATCTCTGCACTTTTGGTTAAGGCTTCTAGACTTAGTTTTGTGAATGCAAGTGTATAAATACATTATTATTAATCAAACATTCCTATTCATAATTAGGGTTGATTAGTTTTGATTTAGATCAAGAACACGAGTTGGAACATTCTGTATCTATATCGATGATTGGCATTCTTTATTTTATTTGATTGTTTGGTGATTATTGCAGAAAAGGAATTTGAAAACCAATCTGGGTCTTGTTGCCTTCCCTGCTGTCCTCTGCTTGATTTTAGTTGTACTGCAAGGTGTGACGAATCATGTTATGAACAAGGACAATGCAAAACCACTGAATTGTTCTACTATCGGTAATAATATCAATTCTGATCCTGGTCAATATTCGAAATGTCCGATCAATCACCCTCCAGAGTGGCCTGCATTAGTGCAATTACCCGCCCTCGCAGATGCTACCACAGTACTATTAACTGGTGCTAATCAGTCTTTTGGATCAAGTGGGTTCTCTCCACAATACCATCTTTTGATCTCCACTAATTATTGTGTTTGCTGGTTTGCAATTTGAATATCGATTGATCTCTCTTATTTTGATTGATAGGTGTGGGAGAAAACTTGTTTCCCAAGGGTTCAATTTCAACAACTCAGTGAATTTGGATGATTTTGCCAATTTCGTTGTTGTACGTGTTTCTTGGTTGTCCTTTGTTTTTCATTGTTGTTTTCTTCAATTCTCCGGGTTTCCATGCTAATGTGCCTTCGATATTTTTTTTTCAGGGGTCTGAAAAGCGTTCCAGCACAGATAATTTTATTGAGGTTGCTTTTGATGATGATTATGATGGTGTTTCTTTGGATATCATTCAAGGACAATGCCAAGCAAATATCACATCCACTGTTAATGTGAAGGTTCCAAATATTAATAGTCCAATTGAAACAGGTATACTAAGAATATCGGTTGGTCTGGTATCTTTGATAATAAAAGTGATTGGTTTTACTATTGAATGCTGGGAGATTTTTCAAAGAGTGATATATTATCGTTGTTCCTTTAATCTTTCTTGAATGTGTGTGTAGAGCTAAGGTGTATGACAGAGTTATATTCATGGCGCAAGAGTTCGGTAGTGATAAATGCTGAATTACTAAAGACATACCAACAAGGTAGACCGATAACTGACACAAACGAACAAGGTAAACCAAAGAAGAAGGATGACAAAATCATGGCAGGTTTGTGGTCTCACATTGTTTTCTTGAATACTTGGCATGATAAGTTCAATACTAGTAGGTGACTTTGAAAAATCTAAACGTTTTTGCAGCTTATGATTTATTGAACTCTGATGAAAAGAACTTTGAGGTGAATATTTGGTATAACGAGATGGGAAAAGAATATAACGACGGCTTGGACCGTGTTCCACGGTTAGTCAACATCGTCTTTGCTCTTATAGAAAGGTTCTATGATCCTATCAAGGGTAAGCTGCTGCTGCTCTAGGATGGCTGCTGCTGCTGCTGCTGTTGCTGTTTATTGAGATTGAGCTGGTACTTGTATTCAAGTAATCAAAACAGTTCTTGTTTAAATTTTACAACCACTATGCCACTTGTAAGTAGTGCAAAATCTGGAATAGTGCATGTAGAATGTGGTTTTATTTCTGTCTTGTTTGGTTTTTACAGGAGTTTAAGGAACTGCAGCTTGCAAGGTCTAGTTCCTGACCTAAGCACAATACCAAAGCTTGGCTATTTGTAAGTTCATTATAAATCAAGAGAAATTGGAGAGCAAGCACTGTAAGTTGGCTTTGTTTGCAAATGGATAGGTAGACAATTTGATTTAGCTTGTTCATGCATCGTCAAATGGTTTTGATTTGCTATTGTAGTCAGAATTATTTTTTGCAGAGACAAAGAAAACTTGAGCATGATAAACATAAGTCAGTCATAAAAGAGGGAAATTTACATATAAAAGGCATGGGCTCATACAAGATTACATCCTAATATATGTTGCGCGTGCCTTTTCTGGAGGCTCGGTAGTGCATGCTCAAATTTATTAGCACAAATGAAACCTGTAGGGATTATCACAGCTTCATAGGCACATGGCATTCACTGGATTTTTTCACAACTAAGATGCTTAAGTATTTTTTTTATACCAATAAAAATTTTCTTTTTACCAAATCCCACAATAGAATAGAATATAATTCCGAGGTAGAACTGATGAAGTCTTTGTTCTTTTGAAGTACTGATTTCTTTCTGTTTCCGTCGTTCTTCCTTTTGTTTTTCTCCTTATTTCCATGAATGATATATTTTGTTAGTTTAATCGCAATTGTGTGGATTAATCAAAGAATGATGTCAACACACACATTCTCTCTGAAAGCAAGTGAACTAAAATTTTTTCAATGAGTTAGTTTATTTTTATGCCTTTTTCTTGTAGTCTATCTCATGTGTTTTTTTAAGTAACAAATTTTCTTTTAAGTTGAAAATGTAGTTAGATTGTGTTAAAAATACAAAATGCATATGCATTCGTTTGCAAATTATTGCTGCTTATTTTTGCCCGTCGGACATCTTTGTGGCTTAAAACAAAGAAAGGACCCCTTCTTTGCTTTTGATAATTAACATTTACTGCTAGGATTGTTTGTATATGATTTGTCCTTTGAAGTAGCTCCTAAGTACCAGTCTCTAACATGTTGGTTAATTCTGTTTGTGTTAAGTGGTTTTATAAGGTTAGCACCCTATGAAGTTTGAACTAGCTCATTTTGTACTTCAGGTTAAAATGCTAGAAACGGAAAAGTCATCAATCCAGCAAAACTTGGATGATGTCATCGAGTTGGCTACAGAAAATAACATATCTGCTGTTGGCAAGTATGAAGAGGTAACTGGGACTTGAATAGTAATGCATGATTCTTCTCTTTTAACTTGCCTATGAATGCACGGTAGCTATTTTAGGAATGATTCTGAAATTCATTTCATTAGTGACGTAGTTATATGTTTGAATGTTAAGTGTAGTATTAGTACATATGGCAGGTCAGAATGATTGAGCCCTCAAAATTCTATTAAAGGCTAATGTATTGGATTTAGAGATAAATCTCCATTCAACTAACTGATTATTGCTTCACTTTCTTATTTTTGTGAAGTAGGTTGAGTTAAGTTTATCTTTCTTGCTATAATATTTTGCAAATTTTCCTTTTTCATTTATGATTGATTCCAATTTTGATATCTTTTTCATTTTCTTTTTTAGCTTCATCATGAATTTCAAAATGCACACAAGGAAAATAGTTTGCTTCTCAAAGAACCTCCTCTCAAGGCATCTATTGAAAAAACTGAGGTCTATTAGATTGTCTCCTTAATTATTTTCGCATGGTTGTTACGATTTTCATACATATTTGTTTAAGGTCTATCATGTACTTGAAAATTCATAGTTGATATCCCTCTCTGCATATGAATGTTTGATATAAAATTGTCTCTTTCTTAGCATATGAATTTCTTTGTACAGGAGGACTTTGACCCTGCAATGGAATTGTTGGCGGCACTGCAAGATATGGAATTGGAGATTCAGAGCTCAAGAAACAAAGTTGAAAGTATTTCTTCAGTTACTGCAGAACTATTTCAGTGCTTTGCTGAGGTATCATATATGCTTCTGGTGAATTCCGAAGGTTCTTCTGAAAATAATTCTTGAACATTATTATAATATTTTACAAGGATCCTTTTAGTTTCAGCCATCATGTTTCTCTCCCCTGCACTCACCAATGCAGGATCTTATGAATTTATTGCATGAGGTTTGAAATCCTTTTATGAGTGCTTCATTTATTTTGCTTTTTCTTTGCACAGGTTTTCAAGTTTTTCTGTAATGACATCACCCATTATGGATTGCTGAGAATGTTGAAGGTCGTGAAGGAATATCTTAAACCCCCTCGCCACCAAGCTATGGGTAGTGAAGAAGATGATGATGACGATGATGAAGAAGTACTTGAAATTGATGAAACTGAAGAAATGGATGAACTGGAGCTAAAAATCAGACAGGGGGCGAAACAGCTAATTCCCAGCTTGTTCTTTTCAAACTTCGCGTTCTTACATTGTTGGAAACATACCTCCATAAAAATCCAGGCAAGTACTTTGTTTTGACTTATTGGTAAATCGATTGCTAGCATGCAGATTTTATTATCTATTTTCGGTCATGGTTTAAAATTCCTAATAACAATCTTGGCTTTGGTGATTGGACATTGACTAGTTGAGACTATAGTCAACAAGGTCCAATCTTGAAAAGTTTAATTGAACAAGATTTGATGTATACCTTTGGACTGATTAGATAATTGAATCTGATGCTGAGTTCTACAGATTTTCGTCCATTCATGGTGATCTGTCAAAGTTTGTTGCCTATATACAACAATTCAACAGATCTTTCATTGTCCAAACATACACTTTCAGCTACTTTAGCTTGCAATAAATTGATGATATGATTAATTAATTTATAGGGTTATTTGTGAGGATAATGAGCTGAAGGAAGTCTGTTATAATCATCTGATCCTTTCACAAAAAATAATTATATACATATATCATCAAGGCTGATGTGCAACTATTTTGAGATTTCTCGGGTGGGATTGTTTGGTGGTCCTCACCTTTATGTTTGGCACATAACAGAGTTGTTTTATAATGATAATTGATTGTGTTTGGCGCATTTACAATTTCTGCATTGACTGATTGGGTATTGGCTGCATATTTCAAATTTGTTTCATTAAGTAATGCATTGACTTTGGATATTGGGTATTGGAGAAACTTTTTAACAATGGTGGATTTGGACAACTTTAGCTCTAGAAAATTCTTGCATTAGGGCAATGTTAGGGTATTTGATGGAAACCAAAAAATTTTTGGCCAGAGAATCCTCAAGTTTTGCATTATAATAAATGGATAGAGACTTATCTACCACTTGTTTTATTTTTTGAAGGCTCACTACACCCTTACCAGCTTGAGTCACGTTTTCTTACTTCTACTGCAACCTACTGTCAATTTAGCAACCAATTGCTGGTTTATTTATCAAGTTTCTTCTTCACACAAGCCTTTCTTTTTACTCAATGACGCACTTTTGGAATTAGCTTAACCTTGACTTCTTATCAGAGGCTACGGCTTATCGAAGTTTTTGATGTTAAACGCCTCCAAATGCGCTATGCAACTTCTGTAATTGGGTAAGTCACTGATTGACCTTTGGCTTTTTCACTTTATGTGCACTAATATACCTATCATTTGTATTTACATTTTTATTTTTTTCTTGTATTTATTTAATTCAGGGGACCATCTATCTTAGCTACTTTTGTAGTTGTCTATGCACTTTTTGGGCCAACATTCCCTGGAATTTATGACAAAGAAAGAGGGGTTTACACTCTATTCTATCCGGTACATTAGCTGAACATGGATTATGCACTAAAATATTTTTCTACATTTACCCTTTTCCTCGTTATGTTTTTCTTACTCTAGATGGTTTTATTTTTGTTTTTTTTCAAGCGATTGTCCTTTGCTTTTCCTGTTCCTGGTCGGTATATGGACTGCTGTGATGATGGAGAGGGTATGCAGCTTGTCCATTTCATGGTTGATTGACCTTGAACATCTGCTTTAATATACACCTAGTATTTGAAGACCCTAGATAGAAGGGCAAATTTTATAATAACAATGATGATGTTTGATTTTCTTATTTTGGTCTCATTTGTGACAGCGGAGTTGCTACTCGAGTTTCCAGATGGAACTACTCCAGTTACATGCCGTATCTCAATATATGATAGTTCTAAAAATAGTAAAGTTGGTATAGGACCCCTTATGAATAAGGCTTCTGCTCCTCCATTGCCTGCTGGTAGTATATATATGGAAGAAGTGCATGCCAAGGTTTGACATTTTCCTTCTTTGGTTGTGTATTAGTTGAGATGGAATTGTTTTTTAAATGACCCATCTCTTAGTTGGTGCATTTTTTCTTTGTCTTAGCTTTTCTTCTTCTTTTCATAGTTTAATGCCTTTTGTCATTCAAAATCACAACCAATCTTCGTTGTGTTTGCTGCATAAAAATTATTCTACTAGTTAAGCTTGAAAACCTTTTACAATGTTATACGATTTAGAGCCATCATTTTCAAAAGTAAGTTATCTCAAGTGTTTCAATCTAATCTTCCATGCAGCTTGGAGAAGAGTTATGGTTTGCTGTGGGCGGTCAGCGTATTCCATTTGGTGCATCACCGCAGGTCTGTCGCGTTTCTGAGATATTATACATTCTCTTGTGTCATTTTGTGAAATTAGTTCATTTGTTGGTCCATGACTTCATTTTTGTTTTAGACTGTTCTGCTTTTGGTTATGTCCAAGTACTATTGGGATAGACCATGCTTTTGATGCAAAATGGTTGTTTCTTAAGATGCTTTCCAGAGCCATTTTACTTTACAAGAATACCTCAAGAAATGATTAACCTAGATTCGACATCCATTAAACCAATAAAGTGGGAATGTATGGTAATAAAGTGGGAATGTATGGTAACACGAGTTGAAATAGCTGGAATAGGGGATGAGGTTTAAAAAAACCACAATCTTAACAGGCAAGTTTTCTTGGCCAGAGCTGGTGGGAGAGCCTGCAGCCTCTGCAGCAAAAATTGTTAGAAAATAAAATCCTCACATCGTACCTCAGCTGATCGGTTGTAAGAGCGATTCTCCTACCCTAGGTAGTAATATTCATTGTGAGCTGTGTTCTACTTTTTGTGGATGACATTGTATTGTAGCAAAGGTACCCGCTGTTGGCTAATGACAATGTCACCCGAGCTGAATTATGCGTCAATAAAGTTTTAGTACTTTAAAAAACTCTACCAGTTGGGAACTTCCAAGGTAATTTATTTATCCAATTCATTACCTTGTATTTACAAATGTCATGATGAAATGTTTAACAGCTCATGTTCACTCCATATATAGGTTTAACGGGCTTGACTTTCTGGTGAAAATGAGAGGGAAGTATGTGATGTTTGTTGGTGACTCCGTTGGCTCTACACGCTGCTCTAAGATGCAAAAACAATTATCAGCAGTCAGGAAATTGAAACCACAACACCTGCAGTTTCCTATGAGTCCACCACAAGTTTTCTGAAGGTTGCAGTAGCTGCATATAGTTGCACTCGAAATTCTGTTTTTGCATCCATTTAAGAGCATCTAGTTACTCAACTCACCTGCAATAAAGCTGGATGAGGATTCTTAGCATCTCTTATGGACCATGACGTATGGAAAACAAGCGAAGAGTCGGATAAAAGAGTGCACTTCCATACACCCAAATGCCATTGTCAGTGGAGCAACCATATTCTATATCGCTATAAAAGAGATTAAGGCATCTCGAACAGCCTACATCATTCAGTTCATATTACATTGTAATTCACTCTTTCGAGTTGTATCTTGTAATTCCAATTTCAGCATTGTCAATACAATTTCTGTTCCAGCAATTAATTGTTGAAATCTTCTAGTCTTCCATATATTCCTCTCTTCGGCTTCTTTTATAAATTTTGCTTGAACTGCTTCTCAAACTTATAAGATGTAATGAAAAGTCATTTGATAGCCAAAAAAATAATAATAAATAAAAAAAAAAAAAAATTTATGTATGAAACTACCATAGCGTTTTTAAAACGCTATAAAAGGACTTTAATAGCGTTTTTAAGGATCTACAGAGTGTTTTTAAAACGCTATAAAAGGCTAACTTTCTATAGCGTTTTTAAAACGCTATAAAAGGATCTACCATAGCGTTTTTAAAACGCTATAGAAAGTTAGCCTTTTATAGCGTTTTAAAAACGCTATAATAGACCCTGGGTCTATTATAGCGGCGGCAGACATAGCGGTTACTAAAACGCTATGGTATCCTACCATAGCGTTTTTGAAACGCTATTAAAGGGTTTTTTTTGAAGTGGAGTCACCATTTTCATGGATGGCCTTAGGGATGGGTCTTCCTGAATACACCAAAGAGCTACCATCACAAGCCTTTCCAATCTCTTACCATCATTTGTGGCTTCTTCATCATTCACAACTAGCAGATGAAAGTCCCTTTCCACAACATGCTCATATACCCATTCTGATAATATATCTATTTCTTCATAGCCCACTTCTGATACAGCATTTTTTCTGCAGCAAATGATCTCCAATAACATGATTCCAAAACTGTATACATCCACCTTTGCCGTGATAGCCACACTCTTGAACCACTCAGGAGCCACATAGCCTCGTGTTCCTCTGATACCTGTATTAGTTCGAGTCTGATTGGTATTCAGAGGCTTAGCCAATCCAAAATCAGAAATTTTTGCCATGAAAAAGTCGTCCAAAAGTATGTTTTGAGGCTTCACATCGCAATGGATGATCTGACTGCTGCAATCTTCATGAAGGTATGCTAATCCTCTAGCAATTCCAAAAGCAATCTGAACTCTTAAGCTCCATTCAAGCCTTGAACTTCCAAACAAGATATCTGCCAATGACCCATTCCTCATGTATTCATATACCAAAAGCCGGTTACTCCCTTCATCGCAATATCCAAACAGTTTGACTAGATTCTTGTGATTGGTCAGGCCAATGGCATTCACTTCCGCTTTGAATTCCAAAGTTCCAGTGACACAATGTAAGCTCCCTTTATAAACTGTTGAAAAAGCACCTTGACCTAGTTCTTCCTTGAATCCATCAGTTGCTTCTTCAAGCTCTTTGTAAGTGAAAGACCTTAGGTTCCCTCCAAACGTACTTGTATCTGGCATGGTTTTGAATTGTTTCTTATAGTACGAAAAGTAAATAAATAGAGGAACAAGAAACAAACATGTTAAGTTCAGAAATGCAGAGGTTCCAAGAAGAATCGATCCAGACACAAACCACTTGTCTTTGAGTTTGTCTTTGTTTTTCTTGTCTCCACCAAAGCCGGGGTCTGGAGGAGGAAACTCTGATGTAGTATTACCTACTTTAATGAGTGTGGTTGCTGTATTATCAGATTTTCCATTTGAGACGGGGAATTTCTTCAACCAGCAATCTCCATCACGGGAAATTGAAACTGCACATAAACAATCATTCAGGCAAGTATTGCTGCACCAGTCCTCTGACACATTCTTATACTGTTCGTAGTCACCAAGTGGCCAATCTGTGTTAGGAATCGCTTGCATTTCGTATCCAACTCCTACTCTCAATCCATCTGTGTGACAACTTTGAGGTATGAAGTTCGGTTTGCATCCTCCAAATGTGTTTTCTGGATTAGAGTAAACATACTCAGGTAGACATTTACAAGTGGGCTTCCCATCTTCTACTTTGCAGTAACTGTTGAACTGTTAGAACATAGCACTAGAGAAGAAACAAATGATTTCAATACATTTCACTTGAAATAGAATGTACAATCTACATGACTTATATAGACAACACAATGATGTCTAGCTGTCAAAACAGATGTGCTTAACAATAACAATTTGTCTAGCTAAACTGTCTAACAGTCTACTAACTACTTCTGAGCCATAGTTTTACTAATCACAATATGCTTAACATCCCCCCTCAAATGAAGGGCAGACACATCAACCACACTGAGTTTGTTACGCTGCAATATAAACCTAGGTTTACCCAGAGCTTTGGTGAAAATATCAGCAACTTGGCTTGATGCTGAAATATGATGGACCTGAAGAAGCTTGCGAGCTACCTTCTCAAGAACAAAGTATATGTCAATCTCAAAATGCTTGGTCCTAGAATGCAGAATAGGGTTGGCACTGAGTTGAACCGTACTCTTGTTATCACACCAAATAATAGGGACAGAACAACCAATCTGAAGTTCATGAAAAAGGGATTGCAACCAAGTGAGCTCAGCTGTTACTGAAGCAAGACTCCTATACTCTGCTTCAGTACTGCTACAGGAGACAGTACTCTGCTTTTTAGATGACCACGAAACAAGATTGGTACCTAAATATACATAATATCCAGAGGTAGACCTCCTGTCATTAGGGTCGCCCAATCCGCATCGCAATACCCAGTGAGCTGAAATGAGGGAGTAGGAACAATGTGAAGTCCACAAGTAGGTGTAGTCTTGAGATACCGCAGAATTCTCTTCACTATCCGCCAATGTGATTCAAGAGGACTCTGTAGGAATTGACAAACACGATTCACAGAGTATGCTATTTCAGGTCGAGTAATGGTAACATACTGTATTGCACCCACAATACTGCGATATAGTTGAACATCCTGGACTGGATCACTTCCCGTAGCAAATACCTTTTCACCCCCGCTAATAGGAGTGGATAAGCCATTAGCATACTGCATCTTAGCTCGACACAAAAGATCAGAGATGTACTTGGACTGAGATAAGAACAGACCAGTGGTAGTATGCTGAACTTGAATACCCAGAAAGAAGTGAACAGGACCCAAATCCTTTAAAGAGAACCTAGCATTGAGCTGATGAATGGTCTGAGAAACAGCCTGGGAATCAGCACCAGTGATGAGGATGTCATCAACATACACCAGAAGAAATATAGGAGAAGGAGAATGTCTAATGAAAAGGGAAGAATCAGATTTGGTGGAGACAAAACCAAGTAGTAACAAGGTGTGACCAAGTTTATCAAACCAGGCACGAGGAGCCTGCTTGAGACCATACAACGCTTTATTAAGTTTGCACACAGCACTAGGTCGTGAAGCATCAATAAACCCAGGGGGTTGCATCATGTATACCTCTTCTGATAGATCACCATTCAAGAAAGCATTGTTGATATCTATTTGAGAAACATACCATCCATACGTGACTGCAATGGTGAGAAAAATACGGATGGTAGTAGGCTTAACAACTGGACTAAAGATCTCAGCATAGTCAAAGCCAGCAACCCGTTGGAAACCTCTAGCCACTAAACGGGCTTTATATCTGTGCACAGTACCATCTGAGTTGTGTTTCACTTTGAATAGCCAACGACAACCAACAACGAAGCGACCCTGAGGAAGATTAACCAGGGACAGGTATGATTCCTCTGTAAAGCCATATACTCATCTTGCATTGCAGATAGCCAATGAGGAGTCTCCAAAGCTTCCTGCAGACTAGAAGGAGCAGCTGAAGTCAGAGCCACATAGACCTTGGGCTTGTAAATACTAGCCTTGGACCGAGTGACCATAGGATGTCCAATAGTAGCACTAGGACTAGAGAGAGGAGCCTCATTAACCATCGTAAGAGGAGCAGGATCAGAAAGAGGACTGTCATCAGAACGGGTCATAGAAATAGGACTAATATCAGGAACAAAAGTAGTATGGGCAGGGCTAGAGACATGCAGACTAGGAGTAGAACTAGGAGCAGAAATATGAGATGGGACCACTGACCTAGAAAAAGGAGCATTACTAGAAAAGGAAGGTCTAGCGGTAGGAAGAGGAAGATGAGAAGTAATAACTGCAGGGGAGGAAGCAGGACCAACATAAGAGGAGGAAGAAGAAATAGGATGCCATTTTGTATAAGGAAATGAAGTTTCATGAAACAAAACATCCCTAGAGATGTATAATCGTCCAGTAGATGACAAACATTTGTAACCTTTATGCTGAAGACTATAACCAAGAAACAAACACTCAACAGATCGAAATTGAAGCTTGGTTGAATTATAAGGACGTGTATTAGGAAAACAGGAACAACCAAATACTTTCAGAGAACTATATATAATCAGGAACTTTGTGGTAGATGACTTCAAATGGTGAAAGACCCTTAAGGGCAACCGAGGGAACTCTATTAAGAAGAAAGACTGACGTCCGGACTGCATCATCCCAAAACTTCATTGGGAGTGAAGCATGAGCAAGTAAAGTAAGTGCAGACTCAATAATGTGCATATGTTTACGTTCAGCAACACCATTCTGTTGTTGTGTAGTTGGGCAAGCAAGACGATGAGCAATGCCATTTTGAGCAAGATACCTGGAAAATGGTTTATATTCCCCACCCCAATCAGACTGAATGCATTTAATAGGGAAACCAAACTCTAATTCAACTTGAGCTTGGAACTGAAGAAATGTTGAAAAATCATCAGATTTGTTATGTAAAAGAAAAACCCAAGTGAATCTACTAAAGGCATCAATAAAGTGGATATAGTATTTAGAACCAGAAGAAGAAGTGGTAGAAGCTGGACCCCAGAGATCAGTATGAACCAATTCTAAAGGTTTGGTGTATATAGTAGAAGAGCTAGTAAAAGGAAGCTTGTGTATTTTCCCTAAACAACAAGAAGAACAAAACTCCTGATTTATTGATTTTGGAACAGTCATATTACAGCCAGTAAGAATTTTCTGCACAAGAGAGAATGATGGATGACCCATCCTAGCATGCCAAATAAATAAAGGAGAAGAAGAGACTGGACTGTGTGAGGCAGTATGATCAAGTCAAGTATCGAGCTGAGAAGCAGACTGACTTGAAGTTGAATTACTGAAAGACAGTCTAGGCTGTCTTGAAATGCTGAAAGACTGCCTATCGGGCTTGGAAGGATGAAGGTTGTACTGACTTGGAACTGAAATGCTGAAAGACTGCCTATCGGGCATGGAAGGCTGAAGAGTGTACTGACTTGGAACTGGAGTGCTGATGGATAGGCCAGACTGACTAGAATTGCTATCGGGCTTGAAAGAGCTGAGCACTGGACTGAGATGCGAAGTTCTAGAATGCTGAGTACTGGGATGCTGAGTACTAGAATGCTAAGTACTGAGATGCTGAGCACTTGAATGATGATAATCAGAAAACTGAGTACTGGGATGCTGAGCACTTGAATGTTGAGCAACAGACTGAAAAACAGGAATGCTAAGAGATTGCCTAGATTGCTGAGAATGTGGCCAGGAAGTGCTGGAATGCTGAAAAATAGAAGAGGACTGGGAAGGCTGAGAATGCTGAAGTTGCTGACTAGAAAACTGAGACAGATGACTGCTAGGAAATGCTGAAAAACTGGAATGATGAGAAGAACTGGGAGCAGTATGAGGAGACTCTGCAAAGCTTCCATGAGCAGTATGAGGAGACTCTGCAAGTAGCAACTCAGGTTTGGACTTGGGAGACACCATGGATGGAAAAACATATAACCCTTTGTTAAGCTTCCCTTCCAAAAGAACTCGGTGAGTGACCTGATCCTTGACAAAACAAAGGTCAGGATGAAACTCAAAATAGACATTATTATCCTTTGCAAACCGAGAAACACTTAACAAATTTTTAGTTAACTTAGGAACCTGAAGAACATTCTGAAGAAGTCAAAGTTTTGAAGAATCAGAGGACTGAATAAAAGACTGACCAATGTTCTCGATTGGTAAGGCTGAGCCATCACCAACAAACAACTTATCTTCACCATGATAAGGAACTGAAGACATGAGGCTCTGAGCATAAGGTGTACAATGGTCGGTAGCACCGGAGTCAGGAAACCATCTGTAATCAGAGGATGTAGAAGCCTCACCTGATCTCATTATAGACTGAGAATTGGTTCTTAGATCAGAAATAGGAAGCTGACAGCTAGTAGCAGAAAAAGCATGACGAGGAGTTGTCATAGCAGAATGAGAAGGAGAGCCTGAAAAGGATGATTGAGAATTGGAGTTCCATGGATTAGGAGCATTAGTGTCAAACCGATTATAACACTTAAACGCAAGATGTCCCATCTTGCCACAGATTTGACACTGAGGACGCTGTGAACCAAAACCAGATGGCCTATAACCTCTTCCAGGACCAGATCTTGAACTTCTTGGTTGAAATGGAGGTCTTGATTGAGGTCTCCACCCTTGTGAGTTGGACACAAAAGATCTAGGAGAAGGTTTATGGGCTGTATGTGCCACATTAACCGAACTCAAGATATCAAGATCTTTAGTATGCCTTTCAATCCTGGATTCCTGAGCAAGCAAGAGAGCCTCAACCTCTGCCACACTATAATAATCAGATCTGGAACTCACAGATACTACAAAGGTATCATATATCTGAGGCAATCCATCAAAGATAGCATTGATGTGATCTTTTGAAGATAATTGGTGTCCTACTGATGCTAACTGATCAATAATGGATTTGAGCTTCAACAAGTAGTCATTGATTGAAAGTCCTCCTTTCTTGAGAGATTGTAATTGAGTTCTGAATTGAGAAACCTTGGAAACAGTCTGAGAGTTGAAGAAAGTCTCAAGGATCTTCCAAATATGAGCAGAAGTAGTACAACCTACTAACCTGGTAAGTAAAGATTCAGTCATGGAGGACAGGAGCCAAGAGAATAGAAGCTGATCTTGTTGTTCCCAGTTAAGATGGTCAGGATTGACTCTATTGTTTGTTTGATCATCCATGGATAGAAACCTGGATGGAGGTGAGGCATTCTCAATGAATTGTTGAAGTTTATGACCTTTGATTGTAGCTAATACCTGTTGTTTCCACAACAGATAGTTATGCTCATTCAATTTGACAGATAATGAATGAGAGAAGATCACAGACTTAGACTCTGTCATGGCAGAGTTCATGAGTGAAGTTGCATTGGAGGAAGAATCGGCCATTAAACACTACTTGAAGAACTGAACAAAAATAGTAGAAGAAGAAACTATAACTCTGTGCTCTGATACCATGTTAGAACATAGCACTAGAGAAGAAACAAATGATTTCAATACATTTCACTTGAAATAGAATGTACAATCTACATGACTTATATAGACAACACAATGATGTCTAGCTGTCAAAACAGATGTGCTTAACAATAACAACCTGTCTAGCTAAACTGTCTAACAATCTACTAACTACTTCTGAGCCATAGTTTTACTAATCACATTAACAATAACAACCTGTCTAGCTAAACTGTCTAACAGTCTACTAACTACTTCTCAGCCATAGTTTTACTAATCACATTATGCTTAACATGAACCCACAAACTCGGCTTCCAGTATCCCCAATATCTACTGAGCATGTATCTGAAGGTAGAGATGAGGGCAGTGTTGCATTTTGAGCTAAAATGAACAAAGGGAGATGCACAAGTAGAAAGCAGAGAAGATGAAGAATGACAAAATCCATGAAAAGGTTAAGATAACCAATACTTCATCCAAATCTATTAACTTATAGATTAGAAAATGGGGTTGATTTGTCTTTGGTTTGTTGACTAGTTCAAGTTGAAATAAATTTTGGTTCAAGACCAGTCATAGAAAATTGAATAATCTTGTGAATAATTATCTACCTGCCCGCGATTGAGACTATTTTAAAACATGGATTTAAAGCAATCAACTACTTAAATGAATATGTCAATTGAATTAACAATTGTGTTCAGTTTACATTTGAAATGTCAAGTTATTTAACAACGTATAATTCTTTTTTATGCTGATACAATTTCTGAGAACGTATTAAACAAGTCAGTCAGACTTGTCACTCTTTCTTTGATGTTGATACACTAAAATATCTGTGGGCTTATTAAATAAGTCAGTCAGACTTATCACTATTTTCTCCACGTAGGTGTAGTGCCTTGAAACCACATAAATTTTTTCTAGTTAAAAGAAGAAATAAAGGGTCTTGACTCGAGAGTCAACACATTCTCCCCCTTGGAACTAAAATAAACATCCATCGTTACCAATAGTACACTTTTTTTTAATTAAACCTCCATGAGGGAGTGGTAACTAGGGATGTCAAACCTTTATTCAATACCAAATGCGATTTACAATTTATTTGAGGGTACGTTACGACTTTACCCGATTCAAAAAATAAAAAATTGAATGTACTACACAAAGAAAACTAAATTTCCTCTAAGCCTACAAAACTCTTCTAAAACCAACCTCCACAACAAAGCAAGATTGATACAGCAAGAAAAAACAATCAGCCATCACTCATCAAAATGAGGTGTGACTAATTCTGATCCAAGTCTTCTCATCATGTCTCATCCAATGTTTGTGTCGAAAAAATCGAATTTTTTTTTTTTTTCTGAAAATTTTGTTTTCACAGATTACTGAAACAAAATCACATTTATGATTATATTCAGATATTTTTTTTCATTTGAAAAATAAAAAAATTTCAAAAAAATTAAAATTGGTTTAGACAAAAATTTTAAACATTGTTTCACAAACTTACATTTATTGGAAAAATTTAGAGAAAAAAAAAATTCAATTTCATAAATTTTTTCATCCAAAATTTTCTTTTCAAGTATTGAAGTGCTTTTTTTTTGCTAAAAATATATACAAAGTTAGTTAGTTAAAATGAAAAAGAAAAGATTAAAATGAAGAAAAAGAAAAGATGGCATTACAACCATTGAGTTGGTTAGTGGCTATCTTATTGTCCATGAAAAAGATTTGCAGGTCGGCATCCTTCCTCTTTTTCATTTGAAATGACAAAGGCCACTGAAGCTGGAAAAACTTTTAAAAATGAAAAGTATGGTCGATACTCGATCGTCTAATTTATATCTTCAGGTCACCTAATTTCATTGTGGAGATATAATATTACGCATCACATCATTTAGGTTCACAATATATTATTAGCATAAAATTGTCTAGGATGAGTTCTTTCATACACCTTCCACAGTATGTGGCACCAAAAATATACTGTAGGAGAAGAATGCAACAAAGGGTGCATGGGTTTATTTTGGACATACCCATAAAATGGTAATCCCCCTAATCTACACTTACGATAATAGATCGAAAAATGACTTTGAAGAAGAAGAAAAAAAGGTAGAAACATGCAAACTGGATAGAAGAAATCCATCGACATGTTTTTTTTTTTTTTTTTTTGTGACAGTGAAAGTAGAAAGAAAAATCAAAGAAACATCAGCGCCAAGTAAACAACAAATTGAAATTTCTTGCCATGTGTGTGGGGCCTACGTGGCATTATGAGAAAACAAAAGGTGATAATCACGGGATGTGCTCCAGTTCACATAGTTTATTTCAAAACACGGACGCACGAGAGAGAAGCTTCGTGGTTCTTGCTTGGTATGTGCGTGTACCGTAACATTAGTCAATTATTGATTTGCATACAATAATTGCCCATTTTCTAATTGAGAGTAATGGTGGGAATGGTGATGTAAGTATACAAGAAAGCATGAACAATAATAAACAACAATATATCTTAACACCATAGAAACTATAGAAATAACAAAGGATCGGTAAGCATTTTCTTATTAGAGATCAAAATCTTACTGATTGATAGCGAGTAGATTCTAACCAGTTGAGCTCATCAAGAAGGAAGGCGTAGGGGGCATAGAGACGTCAACAGATCCCTCTAGCATTTGAGTCACCATTTTCATGGATGGCCTTAGGGATGGGTCTTCCTGAATACACCAAAGAGCTACCATCACAAACCTTTCCAATCTCTTACCATCTTTTGTGGCTTCTTCATCATTCACAACTAGCAGATGAAAGTCCCTTTCCACAACATGCTCATATGCCCATTCTGATAATATATCTATTTCTTCAGCGCCCACTTCTGCTACAACATTTTTTCTGCAGCAAATGATCTCCAATAACATGATTCCAAAACTGTATACATCCACCTTTGCCGTGATAGCCACACTCTTGAACCACTCATGAGCCACATAACCTCGTGTTCCTCTGATACCTGTATTAGTTCGAGTCTGATTGGTATTCAGAAGCTTAGCCAATCCAAAATCAGAAATCTTTGCCATGAAAAAGTCGTCCAAAAGTATGTTTTGAGGCTTCACATCGCAATGGATGATCTGACTGCTGCAATCTTCATGAAGGTATGCTAATCCTCTAGCAATTCCAAAAGCAATCTGAACTCTTAAGCTCCATTCAAGCCTTGAACTTCCAAACAAGATATCTGCCAATGACCCATTCCTCATGTATTCATATACCAAAAGCCGGTTACTCCCTTCATCGCAATATCCAAACAGTTTTACTAGATTCTTGTGATTGGTCAGGCCAATGGCATTCACTTCCGCTTTGAATTCCTTTTCAACTTCCCGCACTAACTTGTCTAATCTCTTAACAGCAACAAAAGTTCCAGTGACACAATGTAAGCTCCCTTTATAAACTGTTGAAAAAGCACCTTGACCTAGTTCTTCCTTGAATCCATCAGTTGCTTCTTCAAGCTCTTTGTAAGTGAAAGACCTTAGGTTCCCTCCAAACGTACTTGTATCTGGCATGGTTTTGAATTGTTTCTTATAGTACGAAAAGTAAATAAATAGAGGAACAAGAAACAAGCATGTTAAGTTCAGAAATGCAGAGGTTCCAAGAAGAATCGATCCAGACACAAACCACTTGTCTTTGAGTTTGTCTTTGTTTTTCTTGTCTCCACCAAAGCCGGGGTCTGGAGGAGGAAACTCTGATGTAGTATTACCTACTTTAATGAGTGCGGTTGCTGTATTATCAGATTTTCCATTTGAGACGGGGAATTTCTTCAACCAGCAATCTCCATCACGGGAAATTGAAACTGCACATAAACAATCATTCAGGCAAGTATTGCTGCACCAGTCCTCTGACACATTCTTATAATGTTCGTAGTCACCAAATGGCCAATCTGTGTTAGGAATCGCTTGCATTTCGTATCCAACTCCTACTCTCAATCCATCTGTGTGACAACTTTGAGGTATGAAGTTCGGTTTGCATCCTCTAAATGTGTTTTCTGGATCAGAGTAAACATACTCAGGTAGACATTTACAAGTGGGCTTCCCATCTTCTACTTTGCAATAACTGTTGAATCCACAAACTCGGCTTCCAGTATCCCCAATATCTACTGAGCATGTATCTGAAGGTAGAGATGAGGGCAGTGTTGCATTTTGAGCTAAAATGAACAAAGGGAGCTGCACAAGTAGGAAGCAGAGAAGATGAAGAATGACAAAAGCCATGAAAAGGTTAAGATAACCAATACTTCATCCAATTCTATTAACTTATAGATTAGAAAATGGGGTTGATTTGTCTTTGGTTTGTTGACTAGTTCAACTTGAAATAAATCTTGGAGACTCTTGAGTACAGTCCTTCAATACAAAATGGTGGTTCAAGACCAGTCATAGAAAATTGAATAATCTTGTGAATAATTATCTACCTGCCCGCGATTGAGACTATTTTAAAACATGGATTTAAAGCAATCAACTACTTAAATGAATATGTCAATTGAATTAACAATTGTGTTCAGTTTACATTTGAAATGTCAAGTTATTTAACAACGTATAATTCTTTTTTATGCTGATACAATTTCTGAGAACGTATTAAACTAGTCAGTCAGACTTGTCATTCTTTCTTTGATGTTGATACACTAAAATATCTGTGGACTTATTAAACAAGTCAGTCAGACTTATCACTATTTTCTCCCTGTAGTTCCTTGAAACCACATAAATTTATTTTAGTTAAAAGAAGAAATAAAGGGTCTTGACTCATGAGTCAACACATTCTCCCCCTTGGAACTAAAATAAACATCGATCGTTATCAATAGTACACCTTTTTTTTAATTAAACCTCCATGAGGGAGTGGTAACTAGGGATGTCAAACCTTAATTCAATACCAAATGTGATTTACAATTTATTTGAGGGTACGTTACGACTTTACCCGATACAAAAAATAAAAACATTGAAGGTACTACACAAAGAAAACTAAATTTCCTCTAAGCCTGCAAAACTCTTCTAAAACCAACCTCCACAACAAAGCAAGATTGATACATTTTTTCTCTTATTTAAATCAATGAAATAGTTGAATTTACCTTTTCCTTCCTTTTCTAAATTTTCCGACTCGAGGACAAGCTGATTTTGAAGGGGTGAAGGATGTTAGGAAACTGTTACTTTACAAAAATATCTTAATTAAAAACATGTCATCAAGTTTGAGTTATAACTAGGGGTGGGCATTTAGGACCGAAAACACGGACCGAACCGACAACCCGGACCGAACCGACAACCGGACCGATCGGGTCGGTTCGGATCGGTTTTAATTAATTAAAAAAATTTCAGTTGTCAAAGCCCGCCCCGACCCAAAATTCATGGTTCGGGCCTCGATTTTCATTTCTGAAGCCCGTCAGGTAACCGGCCCGACCCGACTCCTTCACTTAACTAATTCTCTCTCCCCTCAACTTCACAGAGAAAGTCTCATTCTCATATTTCTTCACGTTCTCCCCTCTTCACACTCTCTCCTCACCTTCACTTAACTAATTCCACAGAAAGACCAATGCTCTTGTTCTGGTTTTCAACTGAGCTGCAACGGATGGGAGTAAGAGGTGGTCTAGGTTGGGGAGGGGAGTAGGTGCTACTCCAGCTTGACGGATCATTTTGGATCTGACCCCTCACTTGATGGTTCAAAGACAAAGAAAATAAAGAATCAGTTCGACGAAGGTGTCGAAGCAGATCCACCTTACAGATCGTGAACCCAACAAAGGTGTCGAAGAACCGATTCGAAGGTGTCGAAACAAATCCACCTTACAGACGAAGGGTCGAAGTCGAAGATCACGATCTCTCCCTCTTACACACAGACGAAGGGTCGAAGTCGAAGATCAGAAATCAGAGTTGAGATCAAATCCGCCTTCCTCTTCCAGATCTCAGATTGAGATCAGATCAAAGATTGAGATCAGATCAGAGATTCTCCATATCCGTCTTCTTCTTCCGAATCTCAGATCAGAGATTGAGATTAGATCCGCCTTCCTCTTCCAGATCTCATATCAGAGATTGAGATCAGATCCGCCTTCATCTTCCGGATCTCAGATTGAGATTGAGATCAGAGATTCTCCATATGCGCCTTCTTCTTCCAGATCTCAGATCAGAGATTGAGATATGGGATTTTTTAGACTGAATTTTTTTTTTTTTTTTGTAATTTGTTGAATGGTTTTTTTTGTAATTTTTTGATATAATTTTTGTACGTATGATGAATGAAGTATTTTTTTTGCTCTTAGGACTGAGACCGGCCCGTAATTCGGTTAACCGGGAACTCGGTTACCCAGTCAACTTGGTCCAGTTTCGGGTCTCATAAACACGGGCCCGAATTTCTCGAGCCAATTTTCGATTTTTAGCTTTTGGGCCGGTTACCCATACTTGCCGAGCCCTAATTATAACTCTCGTCACTTGAAGCATATACAATGCTCCAATGTTCAGATTTCAGAAAGTGATGATTAACCACATTCATACTACAATAATTGAATTCAATCTTCAATCAATTAACTATGTTATAATATGACACCATACATTGAACCTCTGTACCAAGACCTTTATTAATAAGCCTTATAACTACATAACGAGTTTGTCTAACTGGATCTGCTACATAACATATTCCAAATATGCATTTGGTTTAACAACATAGAAACGATAGAAATAACAAAGGATCGGTAATCATTTTCTTATTAGAGATCCAGATCTTACTGATTGATAGGGAGTAGATTCTAACCAATTAAGCTCAACAAGGAGGAAGGCTCTGGGGGCATAGAGACGTCAACAAATCCCTCTAGCATTTGAGTCACCTTTTTCATGGATGGCCTTAGGGACGGGTCTTCCTGAATACACCAAAGCGCTACCATCAAGGACATTTCCAATCTCTTACAATCTTTTGTGGCTTCTTCATCATTCACAACTAGCAGATGAAACTCCCTTTCCATAACACGCTCATATGCCCATTCTGACAATATATCTATTTCTTCAGCGCCCAGTTCTGCTTCAACATTTTTTCTGCAACAAATGATCTCCAATAACATGATTCCAAAACTGTATACATCCACCTTTGCTGTAATAGCCATCCTCTTGAACCACTCAGGAGCCACATAA
Source organism: Berberis thunbergii (assembly GCA_003290165.1). Taxonomy (NCBI): domain Eukaryota; kingdom Viridiplantae; phylum Streptophyta; class Magnoliopsida; order Ranunculales; family Berberidaceae; genus Berberis; species Berberis thunbergii. The sequence goes on along the minus strand of QNQO01007442.1, from coordinate 54,689 downwards.
CCTCGTGTTCCTCTGATACCTGTATTAGTTCGGGTCTGATTGGTATTCAGAAGCTTAGCCAATCCAAAATCAGAAATCTTTGCCATGAAAAAGTCATCCAGAAGTATGTTTTGAGGCTTCACATCGCAATGGATGATCTGAGAGCTGCAATCTTCATGAAGGTACGCTAATCCTCTAGCAATTCCCAAAGCAATCTGAAATCTTAAGCTCCATTCTGGCCTTGAACTTCCAAACAAGATATCTGCCAAGGACCCATTCCTCATGTATTCATATACCAAAAGCCGGTTACTCCCTTCATCGCAGTATCCAAGCAGTTTTACTAGGTTCTTGTGATTGGTCAGGCCAATGGCATTCACTTCTGCTTTAAATTCCTTTTCAACTTCCCGCACTACCTTGTCTAATCTCTTAACAGCAACAAAAGTTCCAGTGACACCATGTAAGCTCCCTTTATAAACTGTTGAAAAAGCACCTTGACCTAGTTCTTCTTTGAATTCATCAGTTGCTTCTTCAAGCACTTTGTAAGTGAAAGACCTTAAGTTCCCTCCAAACGTACTTGTATTTGGCATGGTTTTGCGTTGTTTCTTATAGTACGAAAAGTAAATAAACAGAGGAACAAGAAACAAGCATGTTAAGTTCAGAAATGCAGAAGTTCCAAGAAGAATCGATCCAGACACAAACCACTTGTCTTTGTGTTTGTGTATGTTTTTCTTGTCTCCACCAAAGCCGGGGCCTGGAGGAGGAAACTCTGATGTAGTATTACCTACTTTAATGAGTGCGGTTGCTGTACTATCAGGATGCGATTTTCCATTTGAGACGGGGAATTTCTTCAACCAGCAATCTCCATCACGGGAAATTGAAACTGCACATAAACAATCATTCAGGCAAGTATTGCTGCACCAGTCCTCTGACACGTTCTTTTTCTGTACGTAGTCACCAGATGGCCAATCTGTGTTAGGAATCTCTTGCATTTCGTATCCAACTCCTACTCTCAATCCATCTGTGTCACAACTTTGAGGTATGAACTTCGGTTTGCATCCTCCAAATGTGTTTTTTGGATCAGAGTAAACATACCTAGGTGGACATTGACAAGTTCTCCCATCTTCTACTTTGCAGTAACTGTTGAACCCACAAACTCCGCTTCCAATATCCCCAAAATCTACTGAGCATATATCTGAAGGTAGAGACCATGCCGAAGACCAAGATTGGTTGCTACTAGAGGATTTTGGATAGGTATACTGCCTGAAAACACCATCAAAATCAAGGGTGGCCCTTTGGTAGTAGTTACTCGTCGAAAGTGGTATCCCCTTCGTAAGATTGAATTGGCTCCCATTCTGTAGAGTCAGATATATATACCCAGACTGGTTGAATATCAATTCTGAACCATTGCCCACTGTGTTACTTGCCCAATAGGCACGATAGTTGTTTCTGGTGAGACGATTTAGGGGATAAAGAACAAGGTTTCGATCTTCTTGTAGTAAAAGTTCAAACCTTCCAGGTGTATAGTCAACTTTGGTTAGACGAGATACTACCTTAGCACCAAGGCCTAGTATCTGCGTAGGCAAGATAGTGTCGGTTGGGTTTTCGAAGCTTTGCCATAGAACTTTTAAATCATTGCCGGTCAGCACAAAATTTCCTGTATCGAGCATTGCAGCTGAGGCAGCTTGCCCATCATTGGTTGGTGAAGGCTTCCAATTCACTGTTCCGTTTGGGCTGCTGAGGGAAAGCACACCAGCAGATGTGAGCTCAACTTTTGATCCTCTTTCCACAGGCGTACCACCATTTGCAGTCCAAACGATCGTTTTTTCGGGTATTTTATCAAACCAGATTGCTAGCAAGAAGAGATCTCCTCTTCCTTGGACTGGCTGGAACCCGAAGGCGAATTCATTGGAAGGAGATCTCCAGTATGGTTTGTCATCGAGAGTGGATAGAGATGAGCGCAGTGTTGCATTTTGAGCTAAAATGAACAAAGGGAGCTGCACAAGTAGGAAGGAGAGAAGATGAAGAATGACAAAAGCCATGAAAAGGTTAAGATAACCACTACTTCATCCAATTTTATTAACTTATAGATTAGAAAATGGGGTTGATTTGTCTTTGGTTTGTTGACTAGTTCAACTTGAAATAAATTTTGGAGACTTTTTTGAGTACAGTCCTTCAATACAAAATGATGGTTCAAGACCAGCCATAGAAAATTGAGACTATTTTAAAACATGGATTTAAAGCAATCAACTACTTAAATGAATATGTCAATTGAATTAACAATTGTGTTCAGTTTACATTTGAAATGTCAAGTTATTTAACAACGTATAATTCTTTTTGATGCTGATACAATTTCTGAGAACGTATTAAACAAGTCAGTCAGACTTGTCACTCTTTCTTTGATGTTGATACACTAAAATATCTGTGGGCTTATTAAATAAGTCAGTCAGACTTATCACTATTTTCTCCCCGTAGGTGTAGTGCCTTGAAACCACATAAATTTTTTTTAGTTAAAAGAAGAAATAAAGGGTCTTGACTCAAGAGTCAACACATTCTCCCCCTTAGAACTAAAATAAACATCGATCGTTACCAATAGTACACTTTTTTTTAATTAAACCTCCGTGAGGAGTGGTAACTAGGGATGTCAAACCTTAATTCAATACCAAATGTGATTTACAGTTTATTTGAGGGTACGTTACGACTTTATCCGATTCAAAAAATAAAAACATTGAAGGTACTACACAAAGAAAACTAAATTTCCTCTAAGCCTGCAAAACTCTTCTAAAACCAACCTCCACAACAAAGCAAGATTGACACAGCAAGAAAAAACAATCAGCCATCCCTCATCAAAATGAGGAGTGATTTATTCTGATCCAAGTCTTCTCATCATGTCTCATCCAATGTTTGTGTCAAAAAAATCGAATTTTTTTTTTCTGAAAATTTTGTTTTCACAGATTACTGAAACAAAATCACATTGATGATTCTATTCACATATTTTTTTCATTTGAAAATTCAAAAAATTTCAAAAAAAAAATAAAATTGGTTTTGACAAAAATTTTAAACATTGTTTCACAAACTTACATTTTTTGGAAAAATTTAGAGAAAAAAATTCAATTTCATAAAATTTGTCATCCAAAATTTTCTTTTCAAGTATTGAAGTGCTTTTTTTTGCTAAAAAAATATACAAACTTAGTTGCATACACATCCAATGTTTGTATCGAAAAAATTCGAATTTTGTTTTCACAGATTACCGAAATGAAATCACCTTTATGATATAAATTCACATCATTGTTTTCATTGAAAATATAAAAAAAAATTCAAAAGAATTGAAGTGTTTTTTGCTAAAAAATATACAAAGTTGGTTGCATACACATCCACCATTTCCACTAATTAGAACAACAAATATTTTGCTTGATGTTGCACCATATATTTAGCTGAAATCATCCATTTATGCAAACAAATACTTTGCTTGATGTTGCACCACATAATTAGCCGAAATCAACCATTTATGCACAATTTTAAGTGAAACTCGCTCAAAATCAAGACAAATTCTTGAGGATTGTCAAAGCTTCATTTTGTTTCAACCCAAATCGACTATTCTTCTCCATTCTTCACCCCCATCATTCTCTTGTTCATTTTGAAGTATTTTTAGTCCTTGCCTATGAGTATATTAATAATATTACTTTCATATTAGTACGTCAATTATATGTGTTAGGTTAATGTATTTAAGTTCATCCCTTTATTTCACAAATAATTTTCAATAATAATCCAATGTCTAATGAGACATTTCTACATTTATTACAATGTAAGAGTCACAATTGTGCCGCAAAATAATTTTGAAAAAACTTTTTCGAAAAATTAGTTGAAACACAAAAGATAAATCATTAAGCACAGATGGTTGCTTATGCATCTTTTTCAAGTAATTAAACTTCTTGTTGTTTAATAAGAAAGCCTCCAGCTGAACAACAACTAAAAACCAAAACACACAATGATGAAAAGAAACTTATGAACATAACTTCACATTCAACACCATTTGTCTCATCAATAGATATGATCATTAAAGCACGTGAGAGACAAATGTAAAAATGAGTTGGAAGCTACCTTGACCCCATTTTGCATGAGATCAAGCGCATATGAGCTTATCCACGCACTCTTCTTATTCTTCTTGTTAGACTTTTTGGTTATGCCGATCCATAGGAGGAAAAACTGAATTTTTTTCATTTAATCTTCATAAAAAAGGGGGCATTGCACCAATGCTCTTTGATCTTTGAGTCTTCTCATATGAGCTTGTAGAACGCATTGTAGAACAGAACGTTAAGCAAACTTCCTATGTCGATCAGAGCTCTCTTTACTTCCCACCTTGCTATGGAGATCGAGATGACTAAGGCATCGTTATGTGGCACTCAGAATCTTTCGAGGTCCTTGTCCGTAAAGGTCAAGATGGGAATGGGGCACTGAATCCTTGAGTGGCAAATATGTATGTTATCATCTGCGGGTTGTGTCCGCATATCCAGTAGAGTCCACTTGCGGGACCTGTATGACTGATTTTCATTTGGTATGACTCCATGAATGACATATATTATTCCTAGAGTCTCCTTCTCTATTTCTTTAACTGACTCCCCCTGTCATTTGTTTGTTCCATTCGCTCCTCAGACTTCAGAAACTCTTTCAGTTTGTCTCTGTGAATCCAATACTCAACCTCAGACTCTTGCATCCTTTGGTTTCGTGGACGCCCTCCTTGTGGTACGCGCAATACTTGCCATTGACATGCTTGGTTAGATCTTTGCCTGTCTTTGGAGGCCACTTCAGTTCCTCCCAGCTTTTCATTGAGTTTAGTACGTCCGACAGATTAGCATTTAAGGGTGTCACCGTTATGGATCCAACATAGATGGACAATTTCTCCGGCCTGAAGCGACCAGGGTTCAGTCTGGTGTCGTTGCGCTTTTTTTCTTTTTCCCTCCGAACCTTGGTGTCGTTGCGCTTTTTTTTTTGTTCCTTCCTTTGGCTTCTTCTCACCTTCGGGTTCCCTTTTAATGGTCATCGACTCTTCCAGAGTGATGTGTCTCTGGACGCTCTTGAGGAGCTTCGCTATGTCCAGAAGGGGGCTTCAGGGTGAGGTCCTCATAGAGTTTTCCTTCTTTGGGTCACGTAGTGGAGGTCGTCACAGATGTATTGTTGTTGCACCCATCGATGAGAGTCAGCTCGTTGTTGAAGTGCATGACATACTCTCGGAGTGTCTCATCAGACCTCTACTTCAGAGAGAGTGATGAAATGTGTTAGGAATCCTTTGCCAACGTTTTGAATGAGTGGATTGACTTTAGCGGAAGCCTGTGGAACTACGTCGGTGCTGAGCTTTTCAGATTTGTGGGAAAGGACCTGCACATGACAGATTCAGATCCTTCTTTAAGGGTCATTACATGCTAGTAATGGCAAGGTGGTCGAAAGGATTGGTGGTCTCGTCGTAGGACTAGAGCTTCGAGGGAGTCAACTTCCTCAGAAAGGCCTTATTCATGATCCGGTCTACAAATGGTGGGACAAAGAGGCGATACACTATGTCCAGATCATGCTCTCCTTTACAGAAGGGGTTCCCCGGGTCGAGTCTCTCTGTCCTGGCGGCAAGCTCAGCGTTAGCCACTCAGCCTCCCCTAGTCCATTGTGAACTAGCAGGGGTTATGTTTTCTTGCGTTTGCTTCCTATCATCTTTTGGAGGCGGAAATCAGTGCTACTAATAGTCTCCATTAGCGGGTGTTGGATTTCGTCGCGTGAGAGCTTCCACTACCTTCGCGATCCGTTGAATTTGAGATGCCAGCGTATCGATTTTTGGGTCCGTCATTGCTGCCGTCGGCGGGAGTGTGAGTTGGTTGTCGGTGCAAGACAAAAGCTACTTAAGGAGGTGGTATAGGGACAGTTTGAGCACTCGATGTGTCCCCTGATTCTTCGTTGTTGCATGACCTAGTGGTTACCATCTCTCTGTGTTTTGAAAGGAGATGACGCTTAGTGTAAACTTAAGAACTTTGTCATCTCCACGGACGACGCCAAACTGATGCAATCATTTTTCGCTCCCTACTTTGACCTGGTTCCTGTTGACCTACACAAGTAATACACATTAGCCACGAACCACCGTTGTGGTGGCGGATGACACTCCGATGCTAAAGTTAGATAGGGATCTGAGGAAGGTGTAATGCTGTAACAAGAAATTTGTAACATACCTTAGCTTACCAACCCCATGTCCTATTTATAATGCAAGGAGTTCTTGTTCTACTAGGCCATCGTAGGCATAGTTTAGGAAGAAGATCTTCGTGGAGATATTTTTCTAATTAGGAGTCGTGTTGTAGAAGGGAAGTTTCATGTTAGCCCTGTGCTCCTAGATACACGAGAGATAGTTTCCAATCCAACAACAATCCGTTGAAGGGAGTTTCCCTATGTGAAATGTACTATGGTATTTGCTTTCTGGTTGGAAGCAGAGAACAACTGTAGTTGCCCGCCTGAAGCTGATCCTCGAGATATTTGCCATAGTGGGACTTATGGGTATTGAGGATGGTTATGAGAAGTGTGGGATCATACTGTGAGAGTTTGGATCCGCCAGTCGGATTGAATTGAGTGGGCTTAAAACCGCTTGGGCATGTTCAGTATTAGACTAATGTTGGGGCCCGTATTTTCTCAGAATCATCATGACACATGTATGGCCTAGAGGTGCGACCGTTTTTATGTATCATCAATTTTAATACTCAAAACATAATTTAAGGCTTATCGCAGTGAGATTTGTTGTAATGGAGAGTAGAATTTTAAAGTTTAAGGGCAAATGAGAATGTTCATAAACATAGATAAGAAAAAATAATCGGAAAACGACTTTTAAGGCCTAATTCTTCACAAAATAGACCATTTGGATATTGTAGTTGATGTAATGACTAATTTGTGCCGACTTTTATATTTTTATGACTAACAGTAATTTTTTTATTAACCCAGGTTAACTCAAAAAGTTATGAGACATCTTTACCCTTTCTTAACAAATAGAAAATCTAATTTTATACCTTTATGACCAACAATGACTTTTTTTAATTAATAATTCAATTTTTTATTTTTTTTACCCTTAACCCCTCTCATCCATGCCGCTGGTAGGTATCGATATTAATGATTCTAATAATGAGCAACCAATTATAAGTTTTTATATGTTTTAATTGACTGACGAGTTAATCAAATTATTAAGCTGAGGTTTGGTAAACTTTTCATAATGTAGTCACGATGATTAGAAATTTGGTTTTAATTACTTAATAAAAATCAATTTGATCAACTTGTCATAAATTTGATTAGAAAAGTTTACAGGTACCCGTACATTACCTTTCTTAATGATGTTTAGAAATTTGGTTTTAATTATTATCGCTTCTTATTTTCTAATGTAGTTAATAAAATCAGTTTATTGAAGCTACCATTCATTGAAACAAAAAACAAAAATTGTTCTTCAAACTAAGATATACCTTCACAACCAGTCAAACCAAATACATTTAGAGTGACAAAATATTCAAGAATAAGAAGGGTTAAAAATAAGTAAAAATAACATAAGAAAATTAGATTCATTAATAAATAAATAAAAGTCAATTTAGATTTTCTATTTGTTTAGGAATGGTAAATATGTCCTATAAGTTTATGAGTTAACATGAGTTAATGAAATAATCTTTGTTAATCATAAAAATATAAAAGTAAAAACAAATTAGCGATTACATCAACTACGGTATCTAAATTGTCTATTTTCTGGAAAAAAAATAGGTCTTAAAAGTCATTTTTTAAAAAATAATTTACTTTTTGTAATCTTTTCCTTCCAAAAAAATATTTGGAGCAAAGTAATTAAGGAAATGAGTGTTACTCTTAATCGTTTCTTTCCAAAAAAAAAATACGGAAATAAAACATTGTTATACACAAGGATTGTGATTTCATTTTTCGAGTTAATTTCGATCTCCAGATTTTAATAAGAAATATTTCATGAAATATTTTGGTGTGTAAAGAAAAAAAAGTAAAAATTTTGAGGACACATGAAATATGTAATGAATTTGAGGGTATATTAAATATGTGAAAAAAATAATATGCAAGTAAATAAATGTATTTAAAACATTAAATGAAACCAATATATCTATAATTAGAAAATCAATGGGTAGTTTAAAAAAATCAATATATAAGTAGAAAAAGTGATAATTAGGAAATTAGGCGGTAATTTCAAAATTCAATAAACAATTAAAAGAAAAAAAAAACTCAAATTTTACGAAAAAATCCCGAATTTTTTTTTAAAAATGTAATTTTTAGTAGTTGTTTTCGTATTTTTACCAAAAAATGAAATTTACGAAAACAAACCCTAAATTTTACAAAAAAAATCTCAAAATTTTTGTAATTTTTTCTTACGCTCTTTTTCTTTTCGGAATTTCAAAAAAAACAAGTTTCGCGAAATCACAATTCTTGGTTATACTTATACATTTGCAAGTACAAAAAGTAATGTCAACTTAATTGAGGGCTAAAAACTCACAATTATCTCAAGGTTTAGGTTTTGGACTGAAGTCAAGCATCTTCAAAAGATAAAAGTTCTGGTTAACAACTACCCAGTTCTTTTAACTCTTCTTCCCTCCCAGCTTGGATACTAATTAGTATTCATTAAGTGAAGTTTTCAAAACTGAAACTAATAATATCCAAGTTCAATTTAATTGTAATGTTGGAATGTTCAACAATCCCTTGTGTACATAGTTATAGGGCAGATATTCGCGCCTTGCTGTTAAGTAAGGTGGAAGCTAGCTACTTGCTTGTTAAAGGTGCTTGCCCGCAGCTATTCGTAGATCTGGAGTTCAGCCCTGGGTTCATCAATAGAGGAATCTTCTTTTTCACCATCCTCTTTATTTAGTTAAGTTATCTCGAACTTGATCATTCTTCTCTAAAACAATGAAATTTATGAAAAGTGACCCGCCATGCCATTTATTATTATGTACAAGATAGCATCCTGCCTAATTTACTAATGAGAACCTTAGAGACGGCCAGCAATGGGTTTCAGTCCTGAGGCTTTTAATCAAAATTTGGCAAAGACTAAGATCAGGACCCAATCCCAAACTCTTGAAAGTGAAATGCCACAGCACAATCCTATGCCAAATCCTTTATATAATAATTAGATGATTTAGTCACCAGCGCCATTATAAGTGAATTGCTAGGTGACTTAATCATGTTCCATGTGGAATTAAAATGAAGAAAAAGAAAAGATGGCATTACAACCATTGAATTGGTTAGTGGCTATCTTATTGTCCATGAAAAATGACTTTGAAGAAGAAGAAAAAAAGGTAGAAACATGCAAACTGGATAGAAGAAATCCATCGACATGTTTTTTTTTTTTTTTTTGACAGTGAGAGTATAAAGAAAAATCAAAGAAACATCAGCGCCAAGTAAACAACAAATTGATTGACTTGACTTAGTCGTGTTGAAATTTCTTGCCATGTGTGTGGGGCCTACGTGGCATTATGAGAAAACAAAACGTGATAATCACGGGATGTGCTCCATTTCACATAGTTTATTTCAAAACACGGACGCACGAGAGAGAAGCTTCGTGGTTCTTGCTTGGTATGTGTGTGTACCGTAACATTAGTCAATTATTGATTTGCATACAATAATTGCCCATTTTCTAATTGAGAGTAATGGTGGGAATGGTGATGTAAGTATACAAGAAAGCATGAACAATAATAAACAACAATATATCTTAACACCATAGAAACTATAGAAATAACAAAGGATCGGTAAGCATTTTCTTATTAGAGATCAAAATCTTACTGATTGATAGCGAGTAGATTCTAACCAGTTGAGCTCATCAAGAAGGAAGGCGTAGGGGGCATAGAGACGTCAACAGATCCCTCTAGCATTTGAGTCACCATTTTCATGGATGGCCTTAGGGATGGGTCTTCCTGAATACACCAAAGAGCTACCATCACAAACCTTTCCAATCTCTTACCATCTTTTGTGGCTTCTTCATCATTCACAACTAGCAGATGAAAGTTCCTTTCCACAACATGCTCATATGCCCATTCTGATAATATATCTATTTCTTCAGCGCCCACTTCTGCTACAACATTTTTTCTGCAACAAATGATCTCCAATAACATGATTCCAAAACTGTATACATCCACCTTTGCCGTGATAGCCACGCTCTTGAACCACTCAGGAGCCACATAACCTCGTGTTCCTCTGATACCTGTATTAGTTCGAGTCTGATTGGTATTCAGAAGCTTAGCCAATCCAAAATCAGAAATCTTTGCCATGAAAAGTCGTCCAAAAGTATGTTTGAGGCTTCACATCGCAATGGATGATCTGACTGCTGCAATCTTCATGAAGGTATGCTAATCCTCTAGCAATTCCAAAAGCAATCTGAACTCTTAAGCTCCATTCAAGCCTTGAACTTCCAAACAAGATATCTGCCAATGACCCATTCCTCATGTATTCATATACCAAAAGCCTGTTACTCCCTTCATCGCAATATCCAAACAGTTTGACTAGATTCTTGTGATTGGTCAGGCCAATGGCATTCACTTCCGCTTTGAATTCCTTTTCAACTTCCCGCACTAACTTGTCTAATCTCTTAACAGCAACAAAAGTTCCAGTGACACAATGTAAGCTCCCTTTATAAACTGTTGAAAAAGCACCTTGACCTAGTTCTTCCTTGAATCCATCAGTTGCTTCTTCAAGCTCTTTGTAAGTGAAAGACCTTAGGTTCCCTCCAAACGTACTTGTATCTGGCATGGTTTTGAATTGTTTCTTATAGTACGAAAAGTAAATAAATAGAGGAACAAGAAACAAGCATGTTAAGTTCAGAAATGCAGAGGTTCCAAGAAGAATCGATCCAGACACAAACCACTTGTCTTTGAGTTTGTCTTTGTTTTTCTTGTCTCCACCAAAGCCGGGGTCTGGAGGAGGAAACTCTGATGTAGTATTACCTACTTTAATGAGTGCGGTTGCTGTACTATCAGGATACGATTTTCCAATTGAGACGGGGAATTTCTTCAACCAGCAATCTCCATCACGGGAAATTGAAACTGCACATAAACAATCATTCAGGCAAGTATTGCTGCACCAGTCCTCTGACACATTCTTATAATGTTCGTAGTCACCAAATGGCCAATCTGTGTTAGGAATCGCTTGCATTTCGTATCCAACTCCTACTCTCAATCCCTCTGTGTGACAACTTTGAGGTATGAAGTTCGGTTTGCATCCTCCAAATGTGTTTTCTGGATCAGAGTAAACATACCCAGGTGGACATTTACAAGTGGGCTTCCCATCTTCTACTTTGCAGTAACTGTTGAACCCACAAACTCGACTTCCAGTATCCCCATTATCTACTGAGCATATCTCTGAAGGTAGAGATGAGCGCAGTGTTGCATTTTGAGCTAAAATGAACAAAGGGAGCTGCACAAGTAGGAAGCAGAGAAGATGAAGAATGACAAAAGCCATGAAAAGGTTAAGATAACCAATACTTCATCCAAATCCATTAACTTATAGATTAGAAAATGGGGTTGATTTGTCTTTGGTTTGTTGACTAGTTCAAGTTGAAATAAATCCAAATCCAAATCCTTCAATACAAAATGATGGTTCAAGACCAGCCATAGAAAATTGAATAATCTTGTGAATAATTATCTACCTGCCCGCGATTGAGACTATTTTAAAACATGGATTTAAAGCAATCAACTACTTAAATGAATATGTCAATTGAATTAACAATTGTGTTCAGTTTACATTTGAAATGTCAAGTTATTTAACAACGTATAATTCTTTTTGATGCTGATACAATTTCTGAGAACGTATTAAACTAGTCAGTCAACTTGTCACTCTTTCTTTGATGTTGATACTCTTTCTGAGAACGTATTAAACAAGTCTTTCTGAGAACGTATTAAACAAGTCTTTCTTTGATGTTGATACTCTTTCTGAGAACGTATTAAACAAGTCTTTCTGAGAACGTATTTAACAACGTATAATTCTTTTTAATGCTGATACTCTTTATGAGAACGTATTAAACAAGTCTTTCTGACTTATCACTATTTTCTCCACGTAGGTGTAGGGTCTTGAAACCACATAAATTTCTTCTAGTTAAAAGAAGAAATAAAATTTTTCGGTTTGGTTCGGTTTTCTATTATTATTTTATTAATCGGTCTTAAAGCCCGGCCCAAATATATCGGTTCGATTATCGGTTCCTATTCTCAAAGCCCAATAAATAATCGGCCCCGCACGAATATTTTAAAAAAAACTAAATAATTAGTTTTCACTTTCCCCAAAGCCCAACCCATATCCTATTCATGTGTACCTACACTTCAACTGCTTCTTGCCTTTTTCAATAATAGTCAAATCAAATAAAGATAGCTCCTTTTTCACTTTCCCGAAAGCCTAACCCATATCCTATTTACAAACCTATTTACAAACCCATATCCTATTTACAAAGTACAAACCCATATCCTTTTTCACTTTCCCCAATGCCTAACCCATATCCTATTTACAAACCTATTATCCTATTTACAAACCTAACCCATATTCTTTTTCACTTTCCCCAAATGACAATATTATCTTTCTTCAGAAAGAGAGAGAAATGGAAAGCTCCAGATCTTCTTCCTCGCCATCTTCTCCGTTTGAATGGAGAAATCAACAGTAGCTCCGAGGCTCTGAGATCAGGATCAACAGTAGCTCCGTTTGGCCACACATAGTTATAGTTTGAATGCAGATTTTGTTAAAGAATAGAAGAAGAATGCGGTTCGATGGTGTTGATGGTGCGGTGTTTGGCGATCGATGGTGATGTTGCTGTGTTTGGCGGTCAATGATGCGGTGTTTGGATGCTGATGGTGTTCGATGCAATGGAGAACTCAACAGATTTCGCCATCTTCTCCGTTTGAATGAAGAAATCAACAGTAGCTCCATCTTCTCAGATGTTCAAACTATGACGAAGCCTGAGAAATCAAACCATCGGGCCGGATCTCGGATCTCAGATGTTTGGCCACGCACAGTCAGTTTGAATGGAGAAATCTGAGATCCGGCCTGATGGTTTGATTTGTTTTGGATCTCATATTGTTTTCTTCTTCTTCTTCTTCTCCTTCTTCTTAATGTACTGAGTGAATGAGTGAGTGGTTTGTGGCTGGTTGGGTGGTGGTGTAGATGAGAGATGAGAGTTATTGATGCTTCTTTTACTGCTCTGTATTTGAGATCCCAGCTTTCTCACATCTGAACCGAGACCGACCCGATCCGACCTGAGAATTTGGTTAACTGAGATCCGGTTAACCGGCCTTATTCGGCCTGGTCTCGGTTCTTAAATTTGAGTTTTAAAAAATTAGGCATGGGCTTCAATTTTTGGTTTTCGGGACGGTTACCCGGACCTGCCCAGCCCTAGTCAACACATTCTCCCCCTTGGAACTAAAATAAACATCGATCGTTACCAATAGTACACTTTTTTTTTAATTAAACCTCCACGAGGGAGTGGTAACTAGGGATGTCAAACCTTTATTCAATACCAATGCGATTTACAGTTTATTTGAGGGTACGTTACGACTTTACCCGATTCAAAAAATCAAAAACTTGAATGTACTACACAAAGAAAACTAAATTTCCTCTAAGCCTACAAAACTCTTCTAAAACCAACCTCCACAACAAAGCAAGATTGACACAGCAAGAAAAAACAATCAGCCATCCGGAGTACAAGGCAAAAACCCTCTCAGCACCCATTTTCTTCCTTTTATCTCAGCGCCTTTCATGTCAAGAGATACAAACATAGGGCGTGTGGGGCTTATCTAAATTGATCAGTCCCAAAATTTTCTTTGGAAGTCATGATATCTCCATCTCCTTAGTTAGCCCTTCCTGTTGCACCCTTCCAGCCAGCGCGTTTGCCACTACATTTGTCTCCCTATACATGTTAAACAAGTCATCAGACTTGCCACTATTTTATTCAAGTAGGTGTCAAATTGTTCTAGTTAAAAGAAGAAATTGACTCATGATATTCTCCCCATTGGAACTTACATTCTCCCTATTGGAACATGACTTTAAAGGATCACAGTGACTTTGACGCCGATACACTAAAATTTTCGCAACAATTTCGCTGGAAAAGTCTTAAACTCGCGATATTTGCGGATCAGTGCTCTAATACCATGAAAAATTACCAATTCTCTCAAATCTTGAACTTGTAGAGAGGACGAATCTAATCATATATCAAGTGAAAGCAAGAGCAAGGCGTGAGACTACAACAAACATCGGTGGTACCAATAGTACAACTACACCTTAAACTCACATGGGACTACCGTGGATAAATACATAGGAATTATGGCCCATTATTAATGTAGTTGGCTTAATATTTCAAAGATCCATCTTCAAAATGAGGTGTGACTTATTCTGATCCAAGTCTTCTCATCCAATGTTTGTGTCGAAAAAAATCGAATTTTTTTTTCTGAAAATTTTGTTTTCACATATTACTGAAATAAAATCACATTTATGATTATATTCACATATTTTTTTCATTTGAAAAATCAAAAAATAAAATAAAATTGGTTTCGACAAAAATTTTAAACATTGTTTCACAAACTTACATTTTTTGGAAAAATTTAGAGAAAAAAATTCAATTTCATAAAATTTTTCATCCAAAATTTTCTTTTCAAGTATTGAAGTGCTTTTTTTTGCTAAAAAAATATACAAACTTAGTTGCATACACATCCAATGTTTGTATCGAAAAAATTTGAATTTTGTTTACACAGATTACCAAAATGAAATCACCTTTATGATATAAATTCACATAATTGTTTTCATTGAAAAAATCAAAAAAAATTCAAAAGAATTGAAGTGTTTTTTTTTTTTTTTTTTTTATTGCTAAAAAATATACAAAGTTGGTTGCATACACATCCACCATTTCCACTAATTAGAACAACAAATATTTTGCTTGATGTTGCACCATATATTTAGCTGAAATCAACCATTTATGCAAACAAATACTTTGCTTGATGTTGCACCACATAATTAGCCAAAATCAACCATTTATGCTCAATTTTAAGTGAAACTCGCTCAAAATCAAGACAAATTCTTGAGGATTGTCAAAGCTTCATTTTGTTTCAACCCAAATCGACTATTCTTCTCCATTCTTCTCCCCCATCATTCTCTTGTTCATTTTGAAGTATTTTTAGTCCTTGCCTATGAGTATATTAATAATATTACTTTCATATTAGTACGTCAATTATATGTGTTAGGTTAATGTATTTAAGTTCATCCCTTTATTTCACAAATAATTTTCAATAATAATCCAATGTCTAATGAAACATTTCTACATTTATTACAATGTAAGAGTCACAATTGTGCATGCAAAATAATTTTGAAAAAAACTTTTTCGAAAAATTAGTTGAAACACAAAAGATAAATCATTAAGCACAGATGGTTGCATATGCATCTTTTTCAAGTAATTAAACTTCTTGTTGTTTAATAAGAAAGCCTCCAGCTGAACAACTAAAAACCAAAACACACAATGACGAAAAGAAACTTATGAACATAACTTCACATTCAACACAATTTGTCTCATCAATAGATATGATCATTAAAGCACGTGAGAGACAAATGTAAAAATTAGTTGGAAGCTACCTTGACCCCATTTTGCATGAGATCAAGTGCATATGAGCTTATCCACACACTCTTCTTCTTCTTCTTGTTAGACTTTTTGGTTATGCCGATCCATAGTTTAATCTTCATAAAAAAAAAAGGGGCATTGCACCAATGCTCTTTGATCTTTGAGTCTTCTCATATGAGCTCGTGTATTCATTTGTGGCGTAACATACAGATATCTTGGTAGTTCACATAGTTTTTTTCTTAATAGTCCTGTAAGATTCAATAATTAATATGGGGAACATATCTTTAGTGAACAAAAGTAAATTCATTGTGTCCATAAAGTGCTCAGTAATTGCAACATATTCCTGACCATAAAAGGAACTACACGGTATAGAAATAATGAACTACAAAGAGTTGTATAAACGAATAGGTTGCAAACAAAATGAATATGTGCATAATAATTACAAGTTGCAACATATTCCTACACATAAAAGAAGATGCTCCTTTTTGTCATACTTTCTGTTGCTGGAAAACTTACATGGGTTGTCTTCTTTGCAGTTCCTCCATTGAGAATCTTTAGACACTCTCTACATCTTCATGACCATAAAAGCTGACAGCTCATCAATGTTGTCCTTTGCTGCTTCTTCGACCTGCTCTCATTATAAGTGATATTTTTCTCATTTTTTTTTTGCAGGTTTATCTTTTCGAATCTGATATTAATTTCAAGTCAATGTTCTAGAGATTCCCAATTAGCTCCTGACGATTGATCTGACAAGTTATTGTTATTCCCCTCGGCCACATTACCTAGGTATTGTCTCTTCTCTGGACTAGATGAATTCAAGTGAATTTGTCGGACGACAATTTTATTTTTGGAATCCTCCTACCTCTTTTCCTCCTGCTTTATCCGTCTGTCTGTCTCTTTTTCTCTCAAACTCACTCGTGAGTCAGAGCCTCCAAGGACAACACTTACACAACCAACTCACTCTCTTTTCTTATCTATTGTCTGTCTTATTTTGGGCTAGCTCAGGCTAAGCACACAAACAATAACTTAGTTGAATCAACCTACGACCACCGTATTTTTCCAACTGCCCTAAACCCAAATGATTGCTTTTGATTTTAAGAGATTAAAGAGAAAACAAAGCAAATCAGATCTCAACCCCTCAATTAATCTAATCTGTTAACTAAAAAAAAAAAAAAAAGATGGAGTGGGATTGGTGAGGGTGGAGTTAAAAAAAAAGAATAAAAATAATTGTTTTAATTTTTAGTGGAATCAAGATTGCATACAAAGGGGGCAACATAAAATATTAAAGGGGGCAATGTAAAAAAGTAAGAGTACCTAGTGGGATATTTTAAAAAGGTAAGGGGGCAATTGACCCCCTTACTTAACACATAAATCAGCCCCTGATTGGTTACCGAAAGAACTAAGCAGAGTGTCAGGCTTGCACTTACAGTAGGGTTGTTCGATTTTCCACCTAAATCATGAACCGAACCGACCTGGGTCGGTTTTAAAATTTTCAAACCGAAACCGAACCGACCATTAACAAAACCGATTCGAAACCGAACCGATTTTAATTTATGCAAACCGTAACCGAACCGAACCGACTAAAATTGAACCAAAACCGAAATAAAACCGAACCGACCGACTATTTTAAACATATTATATTATTTATGTATAAAAAATATATTATTTATTATATATATTCGATCGGTTCGGTTTGGTCGGTTAAAATCACATAGAAACCGAAAACCGAACCAACCAATTCGGTTTGAATTTTTTTAAAACCGAAACCGATCCGAACCGAATTTAAACCGAACCGATGATTCGGTTTTGATCGGTTCGATCGGTTTAGTCAGTTCGATCGATTTTTTGTTCAACCCTAGCTTACAGGATATGGATGGAACGTATGGGAATAGTGCTAAAGGCACGAAAAGATAGCCAATAGCAATAATTTTTAATGGTAGACCAACATAGCCACGATTTATATACTTATCTTGATTCTGTTGAGTAAACTTTTGAGCTTTCTTGATTGCAAAGCTTATAAATGCCATTAAATGCATCTAATTCATGTTGCTTGTTGCTTTTGCTAAGTATAGTTATTTAAAACTTCATCCATTATTTTCTTTCTAACTATGAGTGTACAGTAATACATAACATTAGCTAATACCTAATAGGTGCCAACTCTGTTGCCTGTCTGGCTGTGCTGATGAGAAAACTCAGGTATGATCAGGGGCGGACTCAGGATTTTAGTCGAGGGAGGGTGAAATGGAAAATACTTATTAGTTGATAATAGTAGTTATCAATGGTAAAAGCAATTTTTTTTACCGAAACTAGTAACTAATAAAAAAATTGAACTATAAAAAATACAATGCATATATCAAATTGGATCCAAGTGTAGTCCATTTTAAGCCAAAATAAGGTCACTATTGATAACCGTAGCAAAGAGCAAACAAGCATAATAACTAGAATATATAACTAATATCACAAAAGAGTTTGTCTAGGCAGCCAGACTTTAAAGCCATTTTTTTGTCAGGCTAGAGCATTTTTACACATTTACCCATTATCTTTAAAATACAACCACAAACAGTATCTATAGAAGGGATAGAAATGTAAAAAACTTAAAACCTGACCAAAAAGTGGCTATAAAGCCTGGTTGTCTAGAATTGAGAATTACAAAATAATTAAGATAAGTTCTATGTGAAGCTAAAAAAAAATTGAAATTTGCGAATCTAATATGATCATAATACAATTTCAAAGAAAAAATAGTTTATATGAGGCTCAAATTTTATACGAGTTGGCTAATGGTAAATATTTTCATTGAATTGTATCGTTATTATTTTATATATTAATTTTAAATATTTTTTTGTCAGGGGTTTAATATCACTTGTGAAAAACAATTCATTTCTTTAATGTTAATAAATTTTCATTAAACTAAACATTTTTTAATGTTTGCAATTACTAATAAAATTGCATTGAAAATAAAATAAAAAATGCACTCGAAGAGTATCGAACTCAGGTCTTTTACTAAAAGTGATAAACCTTCAACCATTACACCAACAAAAACATGTTTGAATATTTTCATAACCAATTAACATATTGTATTCTATATTATATAATCGATTTTTTAAGACTAAAATATATACTAAAAATATTTTAAAAGTTGAAGGGGGGCAGCTGCCCCCCTCGCCCCTTAGTAGGTCCGCCCATGGCCACATAAATTTTTGCATTGTACTTTGGAGTGAGAAATCTCTTAATAATCTAAGTGTCTAGCAGATTTTCACCACGACCTTCTATGGTGTTGACAATCTCTTTCATTTTGTCATAAAACTGGGTTAAAGATTATCCTTTTTCCATGCAAAGAACCTCGAGACTAGTGTCTAGAATTTGAAGCTTGGAATCCTTGAGTTGAACAATGTTTTCGGTGTTGGACGCCAGTTTATCACATGCTTCCTTTAAGGTCACAAGATTCATGGTAGAGTTGAAAATTGCATCACTCACCACATAATGATTGCACTTAGACCTTTTACATCCACTTGAGCTTTTGTTTTGTTTGTTGCTGACCAATCTATATATCTTTAAATGGAGACTAGCCCTGAACATTCCAGGGTAAAGCGTAATGTAACCCGGCCTCAGACGAGCAGGATTGTCATCCCTTTTGAGCAGAACAAGTTCCAAGTCAGACGAAATAGAAAATGTCTAACGAACATAATCTAAAGTTGTTTTGCGTTGCCTACCTAGGCTAGAAGAAGGCCTCACAGATGGCCATTTTATCGTCACTTAGGGTCTCGTTGGAAGCAATGACAAAGAGTAAAAAATACAGAAAATGAAAGAAAAGAGAACAAATGAACTCTTAAAATGGAGATAGCGCAAGGAAGATAACACGGATCTCTGCCACCTTTTATAGGGTTTGGCAACGAACAGACAACCAATGGGAAGTCGTGAAAGAATGATGATTGCATGAAATTCCAGAAATTAAGCCGAAACGAACAAATTAATGGCGTAGTGGAATAGAAACTGAATCGATAGCTATTGACGACATTTAATATAGTCTAGAAAAATAACGATGAACTCAAAAAGCCAACCGCCGAAGAATTAGTGGCCATGCAATCATGCCCACTAATTAGAGGGGAGTAGCTGATGATACATCAAATAATCCTCTAATCACGATCATACACATGACAAAGATCATCCATCACGAAGAAGAGGTACTTAAATCTCAACACGGATAACAGGCCCGGTCTTAGAAGTCCAAACAGGAGGGCCTGGTCGTTAAAGCCAAAAAAGGTCTTTAATAATAGACCATGAACAAAGGCCCAAGTCCCAGGCCCAATAGTTCTCTTCCCTTAGATAAGAGAGACGTTACGAATGAGACAAGTGGTGGCCGTGAATTGATTACGCCCAAACAATACACGCGGTCAATTGCAGTAAAGAATGGGGTGTCGATCCCACGAGGAAAAACGATCTACAAAATAAGGTTAAGGAAGACAAACTATGCGAAACTAAAATAAATTCTAACAAATTTAAAATACGAAATTGAATTTAATTTAATTAAGTTTGGAAAAATCACAAGGTTCCAAGAATCCCTCCTAGACTTCACACACCAATTAGTATCGATTCGCTATGATGACTCAACTACGTGTTTCACATCCCAAACGACGTAATCGGAAAAATAATCGTTTAATCATTAATATACCCTAATGTAAATGAATTTAAGATTTCACTTTTTCTAAGAAAACACAAAGGTTTGTCATATGTGATATCTTAAACTTACGATATATCCGGAGACAATACCGTAATAAATGACGATCACATATAACTAACCTACCGGAATCAATTAATCTTTAAACATTCCACACATAAGAAAAGCGTGACTAAGCTTATATGGAGAAGAAAAGATAATCACCAGAGTAATAAAAATCTACAAAGAAATCTATGATATCCTTCTCACTGAAATAACATAAATTTCTACATTAAATAAAAGTGAGAATCATTAAACATCATTATTCATCGTGAAAACTTAAAGCGAATCAATTACTAATTTAGTTCGTTACATCTAGGAGTTCACCTCTTCACCTTGCGTGGGGTTTAGTGACTCATGGTGGTGGTGGTCACAGCATCAATGGAGGAGGAACCCATCGCTTCCTGTACGCGCACGAATCCCGAGGAAAAGAGCTGAAAAGGTTCTGTGGTGGCTCTTAGAAAATCCCGGGGCGCAAATAGCGAAAACTGTTTTTCAGTTTGAAAAAACCGTTTTCTCCCGCGCGATTTGGCGCTCTGCAGCTCAGCCGTCTTCTCCAGCGCGACGCGTCTGCTCCGCCGCTCGTTCTCCGCTCCTCGCGAGCTTCCTCGCCTCTGGTTGAGTTCCTGTACCTGCAAGAAGACAGAGAGAGGTTGAGGAAGCAGTGAAATCAACTCAAACGCAAAGGAGGACGAGGAACAGGGACTCCCTGTTGCGGGGCGGTGGCGATTCTGTCGCGGACGTTGTGTGCCGTCTGACGCGCCACTTCTGGCGGTGGTCGTGAGAGAGTGATGCAGGACGGTGGCGAGATGAAGAGAAGGAACAGTGGCGGCAGCGAGGGAGAGAGAGAACAGGGAGCCTCCCTGCTTCGCGGCAGCACCGCGCGTGCAGTGGTGGCGATGGTGCTCAGTCTGGTCTCTGTGCACGGTTCGTGATGAGGGATGCTGGACGGTGGCGAGATGGAGGGAAGACAGAGACAGAGAGAGGTTGAACGATGGCGAGGAGGAGAAACAGGGAGCGAACCAGGGAGGTGCCCTGTTTCGCGGCGGTGTTGTGCGAGGACGGTGGTTAGATGGTGGCAAGGTGGTGGTTAGTGGCGAGAGACACAGGGGTCTATGTCTCTGCCCGGATGGAGGTAGCGATAGCGGCTGGAAAAGAGATTGGGAAGGGGTGAGTGCTTTGGTGGTCGAGACCCCCCATTTTATAGAAAAAGGAAGGGAATACTTAATCAGGGTTTTCCTATTGTTGGGCTTAAGATTCTAACTTCCTGAGCTTGGGCTTGGGCTTGGACTTGGGCATGGATGTGCAAATCATTCTTTTGTACCACCCCTGGGATCAACAAATCACTCATTTTATCAAATTGTCGCCTTAATGCGGTATTATTGTTCACGCGCGCCGATTCCTACAAAAACATAAAAATGAAATAATTAGAATAAAATATATTAATTAAAACACTAACATATATAAATTAAGGGATATATTTTGTAATAATTACGTGTATATCAAATACCCCCAAACCTATATTTTGCTAGTCCTCGAGCAAAACAAAATAAAGAATAAAATCCTAACTCACTTTCGTAGGAATCACGGTTGCACTTACCTTAACGTGCAACAAGGCTTTAAACCTCTAGATTACCTCTAGAGGACGAGTTATAGTCTCGTGAGGGTTTCCAGAAATGCTACCCCCAAACATTACTGACTCAATTAAAACAAAATCTATTTTCTAAAAACATAATGCAAAACATATGAACACTCCCTTTTATATTAAGAAAAACAACAAACTAATATTGTCACAAAAGTATATCAATGGAATACAATAATTTAACAGTATCTAAAGGTTAAATGGATTTCATAATCATTCTCAACTCGAAGTGTGTGTGTGTGAGGAGCCTTATCAACATAACTCTTCATCTCATAGTAAAGATGCGACAAGATAACCATTAGAGAAGACGTTTCGACTACAATTCTCTCATGTCGCTCAGAAATGAAACGCTCAGAGATTGGGCACTCAGTTTATATGTGAGGAAAAGAATATATTATGGAAAATGCAAACGTCTCACATATAATTATCATGAAAAACGGAATTTTCAAAGAGTGAAATGAATATGATCTCATGGACCGGAATATTGATTACTTTTGAAAATGTTGAACCAAAACACCATAGTTCTTGCCTATTCAATCTCCACATCTATTAAGCTAACTTTCACTTAAGATCAATCAGGTCTTTACTAGGTTATATTGGGGCTTGGATTATGGCAAACAATAATGGACAAAAAGGATACAAAGATTTTCTGAGAATGGATACACCCTTGAATAAAACATAGGGCATTGAAGAACAAATCAATGTTGTACACCATTAACTTTTTCTTCATTATTTTCTTCTTCAATCACTTTTTTTTTTTTTTTTGACATGCTTTTCCCTATTGATACAATCTAACACTTTGATTTCGAGGGCGCATGAAATATCTTTTTTTTTTTTTTTTATTTGCCCATTCCATAAATATATCTCACCGGATACATTCTCAGAAAATTAGGTAAGGATAAATTAATAAATGTATTACTCCTTGGTTGGAGTAGGTATTGGGAATGGGGATCACAAAGAAAAGGCTATCTAAAGGCTCAAAGGGATGCAAATGGATATTTATTATTGGGTAGGCTAAAAGGCTAAGAATGGTTTAAAGAAAGAAATGCCTATATCACTTCATAAGTTCTAGTTAGTACTAGGATATCTCAACTAAATAAAGCAAGAAGTTATAGTGTAAAGATTCAATTTTTATGTCATTCTTAAAGCAATCAATAAGAAAATCAAGAATAATGAGATCATCAACGAAATAATGTGGACTCAAGAAAAATCAGAGTGTAATTAATAACCCTCAAGAAATAAAGAATGGCTCAAAACTCACAAGGGTTAAGTCTCCACTATTATTCTAAGGTTTTCTAGTTCAATACCTCACTAATCAACTTCAAATCATGTTGACTTGGCTTATAGTGCATGAATAGTCGAGTTGAAAAGTCTCACGAAATACATCTAACATAAGGATACTATCAAATATCATGTTTTCCACTAATATAACTATGTGACACATGCTAGTATGTGTTTTCTCAAAATTAAAGGCAACAAAATCATTCTCTAAAATCGAAGAGAACTCAAAACCTCTTTTTTTTTTCTTTTTTTTTTTTCTTTTTTTTTTATATTCACCAAGAGTTCGGATTTCAAATGCATTTTCAAGAAGATTTTACACAATTACCATAATCATCTAAGTATTCAATGGAGATTGAGTAGAACACAAAAATGACTCGGTTTAATCGTAAAATACCTTTTAAACTCAAAGATTTTTGAAAATTGCATAAAAAATCTAATAAACCACACCCCCAAACCTAAACCAAACATTGTCCTCAATGTATAAAATAATAATCATGACAAAGTAAGGCAAAAGAAAAGAGGAAGGTTAGAGTGATATTACCATGGTGAAGCTTTTTACCAATTTCGATGAAATCTTCCACCAATGAACGCTCAGAAACATAAGAATCATGGAGTTTTCATTAGAAATTGATAAAATGCAGACTCGACATTAACAAAGTAAACAAAAAAACAAAAGCAAGTTGTAAGTCAAAACTGTTATGGAGCTAACGAGTATGAGTGAAACACAACTAAATAGGGTACTCGAAAATCAATCCAAACTAACAGCAAAGACACACAACTAAGGCTAGGCTGCCTCCTAGGAGCGCTTGGTTTAACGTCGTCAGCCCGACATATATTCTCCCTCATGAAAGATATACCATGAAGTGATGAGGAAGAACATAGGAAACATTCACTTTCAAACCTAGTCTATGATATAAATGAGTCAAAAGGGTGAAGGAATCATATACCAACAACCTGAAAAGTTGAGGATCAATCCATTCAAAGATAGCAATCACCTGATGTTTCTTCTTGATAGTGCCTAGATCCTTGATGACCCTCGCATAAGTTGGTACCTGTTTAAACACATGTGGCAAAGGTGAGTTAATTTTAATCTGGTTCAAGTGTTCTAGAATCTCACCATACATTTTTGATTTCTTTCCAGTAGGTCGTAGTGCTTGAGGAAAAGGAATTGAAACTGGAATGTTCTTGTTGGGCTCATCCTCAGGGATGCTCTCATTTGCACATGGGGAGGTGCTTATAGTTGTGGACGAGCTTGACACATCTAAAGTCTTACCACTCTGAGTAGTGATGGCATTAATCTCTATGACATTCTGAGAGTCTGAAGTAGAGGTTTGTGCCATAAGTTGGCCCTTCGAATTTGGTTGAGGCTGTGACTGAAATTGGTCCTGAGCTTGTACTGTTAATGAACTTGCCAGCCTTGTTATTTGGCTTCTGATCTCCTTGTTCTCCTCTGCCAACTGTGTCAATGCAACCTCAATTTTGTGATTAGTTTTACCTTGTGCCTCTATAAATGCATGCAATGTGTCTGATAAGGAACCTGTGTTAGATTGTGCATTGTATGGAGGTGCAGGGTATGACTTAGGTGGTTGTGCCTGTGGGTGTGTAGGTTGGTCGGCCTCGGACCTCCAGCCAAAGTTAGAGTGATCTCTCCAGCCAGAATTGTAAGTGTTAGAGAATAGTGAATAAGGCGTCTTGTACATCCCTAAGGTGTTACATTGTTCCTCATAAACCCCTCTCATCTCAATGAAGGTTGGGCAATCCTGTGCGAAGTGTTCAACTCCCCCGCATATAAAACAGACATCCTGTAACGCAACCCTGGCAACAGTATGTGTGGGCCCACCATCCTTGGTCTTAAGTGCCTCTAACTCCCTAGTTACTCTATCCAATTGGGCTCTAAGGCTGTCCTCTTCCCTAAGTTGGTAGACTCCAGCTAGGCGTGTTCTATCTGTGCTCTCAGTAGCACTTGGACCAGTCCAAGTATGAGCCTTTTCAGTCAAGTCATTCAGGTACTCAATGGCCTCGTCAGGGTCCTTTTGCAAAAACTCTCCATTACACATCATCTCAAGGAACTGACGTTCTCTACTGGTGAGCCCCTCATAAAAATAACTGACTAAGCGCCAACTCTCATACCCATGGTGTGGGCATGTATTCAAGAGATCATTGAACCTTTCCCATGCTTGATATAATGTCTCGCTATTCTTTTGGGTAAAAGTAGAAATTTGTCTCTTTAGACCATTGGTTTTGTGGTGAGAAAAATATTTATTAAAAAATGTTTGGGTCATCTCCTCCCACGAACCTAAGTGGTCTCTATTTCAATTCACACCTCCAATTTTTGTTTTGTTTTTTTTTTTGATTAATTTTTAATTTTTAATTTTAATTTTTTTTTTTGAAGTTTTTTTTTTTTTTTTTTTTTTTTTTTTTTTTTAGAAATAAAATAAAATAAAAATAAAAATTAAGATAAAGATAAAAATTAAACTGGACCTAAAACCTAAAAAATAAAATAAAATAAAATGAAAAATGAGCAGAAAAGATAATACCCGAAACCTTCCTTGTAGAATGACGCTTGTTCCCCGGCAACGGCGCCAAAATTTGATTACGCCCAAACAATACACGCGGTCAATTGCAGTAAAGAATGGGGTGTCGATCCCACGAGGAAAAACGATCTACAAAATAAGGTTAAGGAAGACAAACTATGCGAAACTAAAATAAATTCTAACAAATTTAAAATACGAAATTGAATTTAATTTAATTAAGTTTGGAAAAATCACAAGGTTCCAAGAATCCCTCCTAGACTTCACACACCAATTAGTATCGATTCGCTATGATGACTCAACTACGTGTTTCACATCCCAAACGACGTAATCGGAAAAATAATCGTTTAATCATTAATATACCCTAATGTAAATGAATTTAAGATTTCACTTTTTCTAAGAAAACACAAAGGTTTGTCATATGTGATATCTTAAACTTACGATATATCCGGAGACAATACCGTAATAAATGACGATCACATATAACTAACCTACCGGAATCAATTAATCTTTAAACATTCCACACATAAGAAAAGCGTGACTAAGCTTATATGGAGAAGAAAAGATAATCACCGGAGTAATAAAAATCTACAAAGAAATCTATGATATCCTTCTCACTGAAATAACATAAATTTCTACATTAAATAAAAGTGAGAATCATTAAACATCATTATTCATCGTGAAAACTTAAAGCGAATCAATTACTAATTTAGTTCGTTACATCTAGGAGTTCACCTCTTCACCTTGCGTGGGGTTTAGTGACTCATGGTGGTGGTGGTCACAGCATCAATGGAGGAGGAACCCATCGCTTCCTGTACGCGCACGAATCCCGAGGAAAAGAGCTGAAAAGGTTCTGTGGTGGCTCTTAGAAAATCCCGGGGCGCAAATAGCGAAAACTGTTTTTCAGTTTGAAAAACCGTTTTCTCCCGCGCGATTTGGCGCTCTGCAGCTCAGCCGTCTTCTCCAGCGCGACGCGTCTGCTCCGCCGCTCGTTCTCCGCTCCTCGCGAGCTTCCTCGCCTCTGGTTGAGTTCATGTACCTGCAAGAAGACAGAGAGAGGTTGAGGAAGCAGTGAAATCAACTCAAACGCAAAGGAGGACGAGGAACAGGGACTCCCTGTTGCGGGGCGGTGGCGATTCTGTCGCGGACGTTGTGTGCCGTCTGACGCGCCACTTCTGGCGGTGGTCGTGAGAGAGTGATGCAGGACGGTGGCGAGATGAAGAGAAGGAACAGTGGCGGCAGCGAGGGAGAGAGAGAACAGGGAGCCTCCCTGCTTTGCGGCAGCACCGCGCGTGCAGTGGTGGCGATGGTGCTCAGTCTGGTCTCTGTGCACGGTTCGTGATGAGGGATGCTGGACGGTGGCGAGATGGAGGGAAGACAGAGACAGAGAGAGGTTGAACGATGGCGAGGAGGAGAAACAGGGAGCGAACCAGGGAGGTGCCCTGTTTCGCGGCGGTGTTGTGCGAGGACGGTGGTTAGATGGTGGCAAGGTGGTGGTTAGTGGCGAGAGACACAGGGGTCTATGTCTCTGCCCGGATGGAGGTAGCGATAGCGGCTGGAAAAGAGATTGGGAAGGGGTGAGTGCTTTGGTGGTCGAGACCCCCCATTTTATAGAAAAAGGAAGGGAATACTTAATCAGGGTTTTCCTATTGTTGGGCTTAAGATTCTAACTTCCTGAGCTTGGGCTTGGGCTTGGGCTTGGACTTGGGCATGGATGTGCAAATCATTCTTTTGTACCACCACTGGGATCAACAAATCACTCATTTTATCAAATTGTCGCCTTAATGCGGTATTATCGTTCACGCACGCCGATTCCTACAAAAACATAAAAATGAAATAATTAGAATAAAATATATTAATTAAAACACTAACATATATAAATTAAGGGATATATTTTGTAATAATTACGTGTATATCATGAATCACTCACCCAAAGGACGTATCTCAATGAAAGAGGAGACCGTTGTGAGAAACGTCCCCTCTCATCACGCCCTACTTGTTTAAGTCATGTAGGAATTAATTACGCACATTATATAAGGTAAAAGGGACATTCTATCATGGTATGCAAACATAACGCGGTTATATTCTGTCCAAATTCATTATCTCCCACAGTTAATTGACTTAAGCATCGGAGTGCCTTCGGCCACCATACAAGTGGTCTTTGGCAATCTAACCTTGTTTTGCATTTCAGATCTATATTCATTCTTTAGAGATTAGGAAGCACCATTATGTCATCTCCAACAATCTTGTTCTTATCCTAATCCTGAACTAACCAATCCTTCAACTTCTGTCAAGAATAGCTATTACAATTAAAAAATGGAATAAAACTAAAGAAACTTGCTAAATAATACCAAACAACCTTATTGAATTTGCAAAATCTACATGCAATAACAATGTTAGTTTTGTTATATTTTATGATAATGTCGGGTACCCCATAAGCAAATTAATAAAATATATTATATTCAAAATATACTAAAACAAAACTTTCCTTGACACGAGAGTATGGTTTTTGTGCAAATATCCTCAAAGCATCTCCAACTATAGGGGCGGACCTATAGAGGGTCTAGAGGGGGTAGTTTTTCAAAATTTATTCAATAAATGACATATTATCTCTTTGGTACAGGTTGGTCTTTAAAACTCTACTATTAATTACCTGGGTTCGATCTCATTGTTGTGTAATAATTTTAATTTTTGTAACTTATAAAGATTTTTTTTGTCTCTTTAATTGTTACCATCCCTGAATTTTATTTTTCATAATTTTTATGCAACTATACAAATACATGAAAAAGGAAAAACATTATAGTTTAGTAAAGACTTATTTGTTCACAAGTAGTATGAAACCCAAACAAAAACAACGTTATAAATATTTTTTTTTATCTCTAATTGTTACCATTCTTGAATTTAATTTTTCATAAGATATTTTTATGCAATTATATGAATACATGAAAAATGAAAAATATTATAGTCTAGTAAAGACTTGTTTGTTCACAAGTAGTATGAAACCCAAACATATCATTATTCAATTTGATGATACATCAAAATAGACTAATCATCATAGTCGTACGCATGGCATTAAGATCCATCACGAGGATACATCGAACAACCTATTGGGCCAGCTCATGAAGCCCAATAGCAATTAAAGCCAATTACATAAGCCCAGATGAGTCCCGCCAATGAGGAAAACAAGCAGGACCTAAATCCATGCCCAAACGGATCAGAACAGGGATCCAAACCCAACACGAGTTTCCTTCATAAAGAAGGAGGACGTTGCACCAAGAAAGAGTCGTGGAGAGTCTTACGCCTCCAGGAATGCACCTCCATTAAGGAGGAGACTATTACAAGAAACATCTCATTCTGTTGCGTCTCACATGCTTAAGTCACATAAAAAGTTTACCACAACCATTATAAAAGGTAGAGGGAACATTTGACAAAGGTATGCAACTTTAACTAAGTTTTGTCCAGATTTATATCCTTCTATCAACCGAGTTACTGACTTAAGCATCGGAGTGACTTCGGCCACCAAAAAGGTGGTCCTTGGCAGTCTAACAATTGTTTTGTAGGTCAAACTCATAGGGGACGATTTTTGGACGCATCAATTTGGCGTTGTCTTTGGGAAACGACAAGTTTCCTTATCTAAAACAGAACACAGTGACAAGTAGGGGTGGGCATTTAGGACCAAAAACCTGGACCGAACCGACAACCGGACCGATAGGGTCGATTTTAATTTATTAAAAAAATTTCGATTGTAAAAGCTCGGCCCGACCCGAAGTTTCTGGTCTGGGTCTCGGTTTCCATTTCTGAAACCCGTCGGGTAACCGGCCCGGCCCATTTTAAATAGTTAACTTAAAAATAATTTAAATAGATTAAATTTTTTCTCTTGTTTTGCTCATTGCTCCTCTCACAGCAAAGCATCGAACTCCCTCTCCTCTCCCTCTCACAGCGAAGCATTGACCGACTCCTCTCCCTCTCACAGCGAACCATCAACCGAACGAACGCCGCCTCCCTCTTCTCTCCCTTTCACAGTAAAGTCTCACAGCGAAGCATCGACCGAACGAGATCGAGCGCCTCCCTCTCCCCTCCCTTCCCCGCCTTTCCCTAGATCTGATCGTAAGATCACAATCGTTGGACAGGTGAAACAAGATCTTGATCAGATTTGATTGTCTATAACCGGGTCGAAGTCGAAGATCACGATTGTTTTTTTTGTATTTGTAATTTGTTGTATGGTTTGTTTTGTAATTTTTTGATATAATTATTGAACGTATGGTGAATTAAATTTTTATTTTTTACTGTAGAAGTATTTTTTTCCTATAAGGACCGAGACTGGCCCGTAAATCGGTTAACCGGGACCTCGGTTACCCGGTCAACTCGGTCAGATTTCGAGTTTCATAAACACGGGCCTGAATTTCTCGGGCCGATTTTCGATTTTTAGCTTTTGGGCCGGTTACCCGTACTTGCCCAGACCTAGTGACAAGGCTCACCACAACATTACAAAAGATCGACAAGTCATCGGATAAGATAATGCAGTCTACAAATCCCCAATCCATTAATGATCGCGACAACTCTCCCACTGACGCTTCACTAATGGATCGGGGAGAAGATGTGATCCGAATCACCGGACCAATAGCATCCGAGAATGTGAACCCGCTGCATGCGATAGTCCAGATGGCCATCGACGCTGCCATGGATCCTCGGGTAGATTTGCCCATGGCCTAGATGAAATACATGACAGAGATGCTGGAAAAAATCACCCAGGAACGCATTCAACCAGCCGACCCCTATTCATGCATTGCCTCAACAAAACTTCACTATCCAAACTCAAGGGAGTTACAAAGCCCTAGCGGAACCCCAACAGGAAACTTCGAGAGCAGCGAGCTCCACTGAGACAAGACTCCGCAGTGCGGTGGAACGGTTGCTGAGATCTTGTTCAAGATCGGAGTCACGGATCCCAATGTACTGTACGAGTTGGCCAAGCCACCATTTTTCTGACGAACTCATGAAAAAGGAATTGCCAAAGAAGTTGACTCCGCCAAAATTCAAAGTGTACGATGGTACCACCAACCCAACTGATCACCTAAGACATTTTCACCACATGATGGCTCTTAAAGAAACCACATAGTCGATCATGTGCAGAACGTTCCCAACCAGCCTCACGTCCACAACAATGAACAAGTTCAGCAACCTACCAACGAGGTCAATAGACTCTTTCCAGGCCTTAGCCACCATTTTCATTACTAGATTCATCGAGAGCCAAAAGATGAGGAAAGGACCCCACTACCTTTTGCACATCCGGTAGAAACAAGAAGAAACAATACGGGAGTATGTCACTCGCTTCACCAATGAGTCAACGATGATCGATGGATGCAATGATGGCATAGCCGCTGCAACTTTCGTCATCGGGTTGAAGAGAGGCACCTTCTTCGATGCCCTCAACTTCGAACCTCCAAAAGGCATGGTGGTCCTGCTGAAAATAATGCAGAAACATATTTCCCTCGAATATGTGAAAACTATGAGGAGAAGGAATGAGCAGAAGAGAGATAACCATTCGAGGAAACGAAAGAGGAGAGATGAAAGAAGTCGAGACGGTAGATCACGGGAGGACAACAGTCATATAAAGAAACATCGGAGCGATGAACGCATAGAGTCTAACTAGCAGGAACCCAAGAAATCATAATCATCACAACCCAATCATGAGTGAATAACCAGCGTAATAAGGAAATAGTACAAACCATTCATAGCCCTAAAAGCAAGCCAAACCAACATCTTAAAACACACATCGAATTGGGAGAATGTCAACTGGCCAACCAGGATGAAAGGAGACCTGAAATGACTAGACAAGAGCAAGTACTACTCTTTTCACAAGGATCACGGACATGATACTGATGACTGCTACAAGTTAAAAGAAGAAATTGAGCATTGGATCCAAAGAGGACGACTGGACGAGTTTATCGGTGTACTAGACAAACAGTTCAAAGGTAAAGAAAATGCAGACACTACAGCCATGGGATCAAAAGAATGGTCCAGAGAATTGATATATGCTCTACACTGCATCCGCCATGGGAAAGATGCACCTCCCACCCAAACAAGCCTAAATCGAAATAAAAAAATCAACGCTCCAAAGACCCTAGCAGCAGATACAAGTTCGGCCAAAGTCGCTTATAAAGAAATTAACGGCGATAAACTCTATTAGGCCCTAACAAGCAATGCCAAATAGAGAGTAATAACGACCCAAGTAAATAAGGTCATATATTAAAGGGAACAACAGAGGCATGGACGCCAACGCAAGGATAGACACTAGTGACGCAAGAATAAAGTAAGAAACGCTTCACAATGTAACGAAGCCATTCCAGAAAAAAGACCGCTAAAAATGGTCAAAGAATCAATAAAGTTTCATTTTCGGAATCAACATTTCACAAGAACAAACAGCTTCATAGCAAAGCTATACGAAACAACTGGCGCAAAAAGCCCAAAAGGAATCAGGACGCTAGTCAGGTATTCACATTAAACTTCTAGTTTGATCAACCAAAGAAGTAAAAGTTGGATGAACGAGTCAACTATGTGAAATAACTTTGAATCAACTAGAGTGTCGCACAAAATGATGTAAAGGTTGGACACTAGAGTCACCTAAACACAAACTTTGAATTGACCGAAATGTCGAACTAACGAAGTAAAGGTTGACACCCGAGTCACCTAAATAGAGAAACTTCAAGTCGACCGAGAAGTCGAACTAATGAAGTAAAGGTTGGACACCCGAGTCACCTAAACACAAAAACTTTGAGTCGACCAAGATGTTGAACTAACGAAGTAAAGGTTGGACACCCGAGTCACCTAAACACAAAAACTTCAAATTGACCAAGATGTTGAACTAAAGGATGGACACCTAAGTCAACAAAACGCAAGAACTTCGAGTCAAACAGGATGTCGGGTTAGCAAAAGAACTTTGACTCGACTGACACAAAGTTAGAACTAAGGTAACAAGTCAATGCAGTCTAAAAAAGTACAGGTGAAATCAACCCTTTACAGCAAATCAGGAAGAACAACAGTGACCCGTCATTAGACAAGCAACGAGCCTAAGCACAAATGCTTGACGCAAAAGCTATGATAGTTACAACAAAACCAAAAAGGAGAAGAAAAATGACAAAAAATCCATTTTTATTGATAACACCACTCAGTTAGATCCAGAGAAGGTGATAAAGAAGTGGGAGAAGAAACAGGAGCAACGCCATGATCAGTGCTAGTTGGAACATGAGAAGAAATCTTTTAAGGAGAATAGAGTGTTAATAGATTCAGAGTACTCAATGATAGAGGAGGCAGTGACTCCTCTGCTGCTGAAACAGATTCCTCGATATCATCATCCTCAAACACTTCACCAACTAAGTAACGATAGTTAGACAAGTCTTCGCTGATCCCTTCGATATAATCAAGAAGCTCAACCCGCTCATCAACAACTCGCTTCCAATTTTTGGCTTCAACTACACAAAGCCTATCCTTAGCAGTAGCGAGTTCATTTTTTGTCGCGGCAAGCTGCCTTTCAGCTGTAGAAAGCTTACAAGAAGCATCTGCCTTGACATCATCAAGTGCAACAGTTATATGTTCCACTCGCCTTTTAGTGGCATCACACATAGCGGATTACTCCAATTTAGAACGATAACCTTCATCGAAAGCCACTTACTAGGCTCCCACCTTCCAAATCATCTACACCGTGCGGAGTGATCTACAGGCTTTAGAACTGACCAGAAGTCGTCATTACTTACTAAGCTTACCAGATTGAGTTCAGTAATCATCGTCAGCAGGGGGCAATGATCTCAAGCGAGTCATCATCATTAGATGTGAGAGTGCTGACTAGACTCCCACTTCCTTGATGCGAATTTAACTAACCTAAATTAACAGGTTAATTTAACCCACTTGTAATACCGCAAGTGCACGGTGCCTAACTGGTAGACAACGGCAAGTACGGGTCGATCCCACGAAGAAGGTGAATGCAATTGAAATTTTAAGAAATTATCTAAACTAATTAAAATGGAAAATGGGGGTTACAGTGTTTTTAAAAGAAAACTAAATTAAAGATAATAAAACAAAATAAAATGATAAGATGAAATGAGATGGGTTTGGTGGGCTTGGACTCACCAATGAGTTAGCAAAAATATATTTAATCTAAATTACTGAATTTACGAGAAGCTTTAGGGATGAAAATCCCTTGCTTACACCGAATATGTGATCGTTAAAATCCAATTTAAATTATATCATGTTCTTTTAAACCTTAACAAAGTATTTCATGCTTTGAATATTGATAAATGGTAATTCTAACTACCAAGCATATCAAGTTAAATTACTCGAACATGCAAGGTGAAAGCAATTTATCAAACATTCAGAAATAAATTGCAATTAACAATTAAGTACACAATCAGTAAAATAAGTTAAAATAAAATTTACAAAAACCCAATTGGTTTGTCGATGCCTCGGTGTGGTGTGATGGCGAACAGCAGATCGACGGGTTGGTGTGCACGAATCCCGAGGAAATGCCCCAAAATTGCTCTGTGGTGGTACAGAGCAATTCTGTGGGTGGGAATAGCCAAAATCAAATAACAATTCAAATTTACCGCCTTGCTACAGTGCTGCTACAGTACGCTACAGTAACCCGCTACATTAAAACAGCGAATTCCGATCTTCTTCTCCAGCGAGACGGCGGCTCTCGCGGCCCCGTTTTCGCTCCTCGCGATCTCCCTCCTCCTCAAATCGATCCTAGAACCTGCAAAGAAGAGCAAGGGTGAAGAAAATCTCGAAGAAACAGAAAAACAAATCGAGAAAACAGGGAAGGAAAACTCCCTGTTTCGTCCCTGTTTCGCGACTGTCCGGCGGCTTTCCGTCGCTCCTCGCGACTTCCCTCGACTCCAAATGAATGCTATAACCTGTAAAAGAGAGAGAGAGTGTGAGGAACAGTAAAAATAATTGAAAATCAGGAAGATCAAATTGAAACAGAGTTTCCTGTTTTCGCGGCGGTGCTCTGCTTCGCGGTGGTTTGGCCGCGGTGGCGGTGCTGGTTCGTGACCTGTTGAGCTGTTCGGCGGAGGTGGTGGTGAGGTGACTGTGTGGACAGTAGAGAGGAGTAGGGAATGGTGGTTTGTGATGAGAATCACTTTTAGAGGAGGAGGTTTTGATTTTCTTTCTAAGTCTTTCTTTTCCCTTCTCTTCCTCCCTATTGCTATCCTTTTTCATTGATTTTATAGATTGAGAACAAATGAATAGCAAGTGATGTTAGGTGTGGGAGAATATGGGATTGTGGGAGAACGTGGGATAGAATGTGGGATGTTGGTGGAGAATGGTGGATGATGGGTTTGTTTTGGGTTTGGTTTGTGGGTTTGGTTTATGGGTTTTAGGTTATGAACTAGGTGTTGGGTTTAGGTTTGGTTTATGGGTAGGTTTATGGATTTCTCTCTCTATTTTGTACCACCACCAAGTGCAATTCCTTACACAGTCGCCTTAATATGATTTCATCGTTTAAGCGCAAATTCCTGAAAAGAAATAAAAAACGAAGTAATTATTATAAAATATAAGAATCGAAACACTAACATATATAAATTAAGGAGTATAAAATGTATGAATTATGTGTATATCATTCCTAAGCCATCGACATTCATGCACAGTGAACTAGGCATCAGGGTGAACCAGAAGCCGTCGTCATCAGCCGAAACTCACTAAGCTTAGCTGGCTAGGTTGGGGCTCTTCCTATTATGAGCGTGTCAGCCTACTTCCAAACTCGGATTGCATTGTGCGGATTAGTTTACACTAATTTCAATGAAAGTTATTTGAAAATAGGTACCTTAAATCAGCTGGTGATATGTAGATGTGCTTAGTGTGTCAAGAGTGAATAGGGCCTCTACTGTTTGCGTCAGTGCACGTGGTAGAGTGTCGCTTGGATAGTGGGCAGAGCCAGTGGGCCAATATAAGAAAAAACTAGGTCTTGTCATAGGATTATAGTGCCACATGTACGATGTAGATTGGGAGACGGTAGAGTATCGGTTAATCTCCCCAATTAATGGGGTTGCATAGACCTATGCGGTTGTCATGGAAATCGCCGCCTCTTCATTTCCCATATGGTATTCAATGTTGACACTTAATGCTGACGCGCCAGTTTGGTGAGCCATTATGTCTATTTAATGATGTGTCTTCGCCACTATAGGTATTATCTTCTACATAGTTCATTCTTCAGATGCTTTTACTCAAAGGATATGCTTTGGTTTTTCCAAAGGCTAATGGAGCGTTTCTATTCTTTGAGTCTTTAAATGTTTTGACATTTGCAGCGATGAGTCTTGAGAAGACTTGTTATTATGTGTGGTCAACCATTTTGGGTGAGCACTAGATTGGTTCATTGAGACCTTGTAATTTCTTCTCGTGTTGTGAAAAAGTAGTACGAATTTCCTCTCAAGGGACTAGTCATTCTTTTATGTGTTGGGGCTCCGTAGGCACTTCGAACCGCATAATTTTTTAGATAACACCAGCAGCCAACTTTGGAGCGGTTGCTTTCCCCCCACCACAACTAGCCTTGACACATTGTGTTGCGCTGGAACTCGGAGTTGCGGGGCGGAGTGAAGTTGGACATGGCCTGTAGGAGTGGGCCATTGACTCCCAGACACCCCTCTCATCCCTCGACAGGAGAGTGCACTCTATCCGTTTCAACTTGATTCTTGTCCCAAGTTTGGATGATTGGGCAGATCGAGCGTATAAGTTGGCTATAGTTTCGGTCGGCATGTCGCGGGGCTTCTGGTTGCTAATTTTGTACCACCTCAGGTAATCATTGTTAGGTGGGTCCGACTAAGTATTGAATTGAATGCGCTATTTCATACTTCTTTTTTGTACATTTGCTCTTGCTCATAAATCATCTTCTCCAGAGAAGTCGCAGAACAAAATTTCTAATGGGTATCGTAGTCTACCTTGGGCACCTTTGTTGTCACTTCTGAGTCATCTTCTGAAATTGGATTGTTTAGGCGAATCTTTACTATACATTACATCGGATTTGGATACTTGTAGTTTGTAATCTTTTGTACCTACCATCTAGGCAAACGTTGTAACATCTTTCCAGTAATCAATAGAGAGTGTTTGTGTAAGTAATTCCCTTTTATTTTTCAAATGAGTCCAAATCACATAAGTTCCTAAGAATTAAACCTCTAAACTGACTACTGAAAGAAATCTAAACAACTGGATAGATTGACTGTTGGCGGAGATAGGCTAATCCGACCCTGAAGTAAATTCGCATGACCCTTGCTTGGATCGTGATTACCTTCTGCGACTTGTCAAGTTTCACAAACACCGTTGAGGTTACTGAAGAGTAAACCTTGCTTGGGAGGGTCCTTACTCACCGATTGAAAGTTATGGAATTGTGCTCTCGTTTGCGATGATTTCCTTGTTTGGCCAGACGTTCCATTTGGCTAGAGGGCGGACCCCTCCTAATATGTTGGATTTTCCTCCGTCGCTAATTTGAACCATTGTTGCTAGGTCTTTGTCCCCATCTGGGAGAAGCGACTCCTCCCCAGTTTTTGCGTCTGTCTTCTGCTCAACTTGTTTGGCGGAGCCAAGCTATATCTGAAAAAATTTATCTCTTTTAGCGTAGCATAGTGGCTACCTCATGCTGTTTGTTGGTCCCCGCGAATTGTTCCCTCTGAGTGGTTGGCGGTATACTTGACGCACTTATGAAGGGTGGAGACCACTGCTTCCATCTGGTGAAGCCAGGGCCTCCTCAAGATGAGGTTATAGGTAGACGGTGCGTCCACCACCATGAAGTCCAGGAACAGAACCTTCCTCAGGTGGGGCTCTCCTGCCACCACTGCTAGCTTTATTTTTCCGATGCGGAAGCCTTTTTCTCTGCTAAACCTAATTGGCAGGTAGATGGAAGGTGTTAAGTTATCTTCTTCCTTGAGGTCCATGCTGCAGAATGCATTGTAGAATAGGACATTGAGGGAGCTTCCCGTGTCTACCAGGGCTCTTTTTATAACTTCCCACCTTGCAATAGAGACCGAAATAACAAGAGCGTCATTGTGCGGTGTGAAGTCCTTATCTGTGAAAGTCAAGGTCAGGATTGGGCTCTATACTCGCGATAATACAGAGTCGGTCCTCATGTGTTAATTTCTCAAGGAGTGTTTGCTTTCGGGACTTGTTTGACAGTTCTCCTTTTGATCTGACTTCGTGAAGGACATATAATGCCCAGAGCCTCCTTCCAATTTCTTTGACCACCTGTCTTCTTTCCCTGGTTCGGTCTTGCCTTTTTTTCGATCCCTGAAACTCCTTCAACTTACCCTTTTGAATCCAATACTCGATCTCGTTCCTCAGACTCTTTCAATTGTTGGTGTTGTGGCCACCCTTCTTATGGTACAAGCAATACTTGTTGTTGTTGCATTTAGAATGGTCTCCACGCTACCCGATATAGTTGGAAGATTATTCTAGCCTTGCACGGGCAGTGTCTAGCCTGCTGTCATTGTGTTT
Organism: Berberis thunbergii; assembly: GCA_003290165.1. Taxonomy (NCBI): domain Eukaryota; kingdom Viridiplantae; phylum Streptophyta; class Magnoliopsida; order Ranunculales; family Berberidaceae; genus Berberis; species Berberis thunbergii. The sequence goes on along the minus strand of QNQO01007442.1, from coordinate 16,482 downwards.
CCATTTGTTTCTATCTTCATCTTCTTATTTCTTTCCCTCCTTTTTGTCTCTAGAACCAGAGGATTTCTTTTATTTTTCAGTTTCCTTCTTGGTCGTTCTCATTTCTTCCATAGTGATGTACCTCTGAGTGCTTTTTAGGCTTTCTGCCATATCAAAAGGGGGTTCTAGAGTGAGGAAGTCGTAAAAATTTCCCTCTCTTAGCCCCGCAGTAAAAGCCGTAATAGAGGAATCGTTGTTGCAGCCGTCAATGAGTGTCAGCTCGTCATTGAAGCACGTGACGTATTCCCTTACCATTTCATTTGACTTCTGCTTCAGGGAGAGTATATAGTGTGGGCACTTCCTGATTCGCTAGCTGCCAACACAGCGTGTAAGGAGGTCAGTGTCTTGAATGAGTCGATTGACTTTGGCAGGAAGCTATGGAACCATGTCAACGCTGACTTCTTCAACCATGTTGGGAATATTATGCACAACACTGATTCAAAACCTTCTTTGAGCACCATAACGTGAGGATAATGGCGCAAGTGATCAAACGGGCCATCGGTCCCATCATAGAACTCAAGCTTTGGGGGGTTGAATTTCTTTGGCAGAGCTTCGTTTATGATGTGATCCATGAATGGGGAACATAAAGGTTGTACAACACATCTGGTATTTTATGACCTATCCACATCCCATTTGATTCTCAAATGATCTACTAGCATTTTTCACCAATATCAATTAAAAAAATCCCTCCAAAACCACTTTTAAAACTTTTGAATTATTTAATACCAAAATTTTTGACATTTTTCTATATCCACCTAACAATCCATTTAAACCCTAACTCAAAAATAAATCTCAACCATTCATTTTCTCTTACAAATGAATCTAGGCCATCAAACAGAAGGAGTTAAGTCAATGTCGTTGGATTTCGAAGTTGCATCTCAACCATCCAAACATCTAAACGTATACCATGGATCTATAAATAGATGTTATTTCTACATTCAAAGAAAATATTTTGTTTGAGGTTTTATTTTTAGAGAAAAAGTGTAGATAAGTGCAAGTTTTGATTTGTATTCCAACATTTCTTTTCATTGAATGAAGTTCCAATTTTATTTATTCATTTATTTTCTTCATTTTAATCATTTTATTAATAGTTCCTCTTTCTCAACTATCTCTTCTAATTTTTAGTTTACTTCCATCATTCACAAAATTATAATGATAGTTAGAATATATTTGATTTATTAAATAAAGTAGAAAAATGAATTATAAAAATACTTCAATAGAATGTTTCATTTGTTAAGATGGATAATATTTTTGATTTAAAGAAGTAAATTTTTTCATGTCTTTTACGATATTTCTAATAAAAACACAGCAAAAAGCTAATGTTGTTAATAAATGAAACAATTGAATTGGTTAAAGTTAGAGAGAAATGAAAAGACTTTTATTTCTAAAAGACTTTTATGTTGGAATGAAGTGATTCTCATACCCTTTAGATTTTTCCACATTTAAATCGTACTTCACAAGTTAATTATTTTGTTTTAAATCACATTATCTTTCAAAAATTCATCATCTCTCAAGTAAAGTAGTCGATAACCGCTACTTCCATTATGTATTGTTAAAGTGTATTGAAGGTTGAAGGAAGAATAAATAAATAAAATGATTTATTTGATTGATGTTGAAAATCATGCAACGACAACAATGTCGATTTTTGGCATCAACCAAAAAGCGCCGTTGCACATAACTTGATGAAGGAAGAGTTAGTTTCTTTAAATTTTCTCTTTTCTTTATTCTTCTTCTCATCTTTATGCATTTTTTGGGTAATGTTTCAGCACAACGGAAATAACACAACAACAGACAAATGAAACAATGTTTGTTCAACTTAAAATTTTCACTACGACAATTAAGGCATTTTTCAAGAAAAAAGTTCATTGACAAAAATCAAAATTTTGTTGGAAAAAAATTGTTATTGGGTTCCTGGAGGCATCCCCGTAGCTAAAGGTTTTCACCAACGAATTATTTTTTTGTTGGTAAAACAAATGATAAGTCAAGGAAATATGGTGTTAGTAATACTGACAACTACCAAGGAAATTCATTGGTAAAAATTAAATATCTTTACTTACAAATTGTTTTGTTATAAGAAAACTTTATTTACCTATGAATTTTTTCTTGAAAAAACTTAAAATCTTCAAGGAAAATTGTCGTGTGAAATGGTAACTACCTTTGTCATAGAATTTTTTTCGTTGGTAAAATGAATATATAGAAACGAAAGTTGTCATAAGTAACCAAATAAATAGTTGTAATAACGTGATAATTAATTAGAGAAAATTTAGTTTCATTGTTGAAGAGACACGAACAAGTGTTATAGTGCTTTTACCAAGAAAATGTTTGTCAATAATATTAATCTTTATTAGCAATGAAACAATTTATAGTAAATGGTGTCATAATTACTAACAAACTAAAATTTTGTTGACATAGAATTATTTTGTTGCTAAAAAATTGAAAATTTTACGGTTTTTCCAATGAAATTTATTTATGTTAGAAATAGTAACATATTAAAAAGGAAAATAAAATTTGTTAGTAAATAACAGATTTCTTGAAGTGAGTATATCAATTTCCAACAAAATAATGATTTGTTGCTATAAAATAGTTAGTGAGCTTTAACAATAAACAAATTTTCATGAAAGTAATTATCAATATTACTTGCAAAACAATTTTCTACCAACAAGGTAATAATTACCAACAAAATCTTATTTCCTTGCTATAGAGATTTCATTAAAAAAAGATATTGTTTTCGACAGTGTAACAATTTTCAACGAACCGAATCATTACCAATAATGTGATTTTGTCTAGGAAAACATATTTCTTTACTAAAAAGAGATGAATAAGTCTTAATATTCCGTTAACAAGAAAAGTAATTCGTTGTTAAAATTATTCTTCTTTAGCAACAAAATATTTCATTCCAGATGATGAAATAATTACTAAGGACCTAGTATTTTGTGGCCATAAAAAGTATTTCATTGTTAAATCAATTCGGCGGGAAATTAGGTTTGGAATGAATGCTTCCTGCCACCTATTTAACAAGGAAAGTTTTCCACAAAATATATTTTGTTGGAAAAAAGTAACAAGTTGATGGTTTTTTCAATAAAAAAATTTTTCGTTGACAATGATACCCTATTAACAAGAAAATTGAAATTCATAGAAAAAATTTTGTTGGTAAATGTTAGATTTCTTGTTGTGTTTTACTGTAAATTCAGTGACGAGTCGTTGATTTTCTATATTTTTGTATTTTTTTTAGTTTGTTTGTTTGCTGAACAAATTTATTTGGACAAGTATGTGTGAAAGCTGCGGAATTGCTTAGACATTTTCTTCCTTTCTTCTTTTTCTTATTTGAACTTTTGGTGAGGAAGAAAGTTTAATCTATTTTAAATTTTATTCCTCAAACGGTCGCATGCAACATTGTTTTTATTTTTGGTAGAATGTTAGCTTTAATTTAGAATTAATTCACTTGCATACAAAAAAAATCAATTAAAAATATAGTGAATGTCGTATTTATTTGACTTATGGTATAGACAATAGTTTTAATTGATTTACTTAAAAAACAAAAATCCTAGTTCTTGGTCTAGGTTGAATTTCTTCGTACATAATTATTTTTTTAATTGATGTCGAAAATCATTCAATGACAATATTGTCGATTTTGGCATCAATCAATAGCAAATAATTCTCAGGTCAAAATATTGTCATACAGTTTTTTTTTTCGATAAAATATACATTAGATGTCACACAAATAAATTATGCTTTTCATTTCCGTGCCCCGTTTGAATTGAATAAGAGTGCTTTGTGAAGCCAACATTCAACGGTGGTTGCAAAGTTGCTTTCTAAAATGAATAGAATTCCAATATGTCATTGTCATACACTGTTTGTGATGTCAAAGAGGGTGAATAGGGATAATAAAATTTTTGTTGCATTTTAACAAGGTTGTAGCTATTTATTTATTGGGACATCTATATTACAATTCAAAGTGGTGTTTTACTATTCATTGCAGACTGGAACAAACTTAATGAGTGGAGATAAAATATGGCAAAGATTGAAAATTAAAAAATATGTTGAAGGTTGAGGTTCATTTCCTGTGATTGTAGTTTGTATATATAAAACAAGTAGAAGAGCAAAGAAAATGAAAAACAATTGTAAAAAGAGTTGGTGAAATGGATATGTGGCGGAGAGAAAGTATTGTATTTTTTATTAAATAAAAATTATCATAATTATCTAAGTAGTTTTCGGATTTTTGTAAACTTGATATTGTTGAAATGTATTTTTGAATATCTTTCCAACAAAACAAATGATCAATACAAGCGCTTAAAATTTTAAAATATGTATTTTATTATTAAAAAATGTTTAATTTTTAATTTTTAATTTTTTCATGCCTAAGTATAATATTTTTTCAAAAAAACGAACAAAACATTTTAATGAACATTCAAACAAAGATCATGAACATTCAATCGATTCTAATTTTAACCAAGTTTGACTTAGAAAAATTAGTTTACATTCTAAAATATGGTTTTAAACTAATTGAGGGCAATGGTGGTGAGGGTGTCTAGTGCATGATGTTTAGCAGCAAAACAAATTGTGTACATAGAGTGCCAACGACACGGGTAATATGCTAGTCATTTTATAATTGAAAGATGGATGACACCAAAATTTTCAATTTCCCTGTCTCTGGCTACCACATACTCATTGTTAACTCAATCAAACAACTAAAATTGATATTGTAATCAAATGGGTGCAATTTTTATTTTCATTTATTCATAAATGAGAACAAATCCTAAGGAATAACATGGACTTCGTGTCAATTTGGAGGGCTCCTGTGGATTCTCTTCGTTTCCAAGAAATTAAACATCGTTGGAACTAAAATCCATTTTCCCCTCAGCAAAGTTCATTCACACTATAGAGCAATCATTCTTGATCTATTTTAAAAAAAATTATACGTTGCCTTGTTTGGGTGCCACTTTGGGTTTTTTATACCTCTACCCCTTCTGTGGATGGTGTTTGTGGTTATGTTTTAAAGAGAAGGGGTAAAGTGTAAAAAAACCCTCATACAGATACAAAATAGGCATTCAATCAAGACAGCGTAGAATTACTCCTATTTTTAGGAGTATTCACCATAGACCTAAAAGCCTTTCAAATCTTTCAAGACTGTTGATAGTTGAAAGTAGTTAAGACTATTTAAGAAAACCTTATTCCTACTATCAGTGTCTGTTTGAAAACTAGAAAAAACAAAACACTACAAAACTGAGTAAATCTATTAACGTCATTTTTCTTAGGATTTGTACATTCTAGGTTGAATGCCTCAGTTTATAATCAAGTTCGATTTTGTTGACCCCCGTAGGGTCTAGTAATCTGGACGGTCGAAGTTTTAGATGAATTTCTATCCCCCAACTCTGGTTAGTGCTAGTTGTTACTAATATACGGTTATTATAAATAAAAAAAGGAAACTAATAAATATAATCCTTATTTTCCATTTTTACTCTCTCCCTTTCCTCCATCTTCATTATCTGCATAAAAACTCAAGCTTGCCATTGACAAATACCAAAATCGGATTCATAAGCCCAGACGTTTGTCTCGATGTATCCATAAGTTTTGCTCAGATCTTTATCACAAAGGTTGGACATCATGGAGTAATCAGTTGTTTTGTTGCATATGCGCACCAAATTGTTGAATTGTCAATGACTTTGGGCATTACTTTTTGGTATGTTTAGTATCAACTAACAAAGCCTTCCATTCCATAGGTTTACCAAAAACTCTACAGAGATTTCTACTCTATAGGTTTACAATTTGAAAATTATGTTATTCCATAGGCATAGATCATTGTAGCCCAAAAAGCAAAAAACAAAACTAAGGGTGTGTTAGGCTGCATGGTATCTTATGCCATGAGAATTCATGAGGGAACCACTTAAATCTAAGTTAATTTGAGGTTCACTCACCAATGCACAATTAGATTTGGTGATCAACGCTGTGAGTGAAACTCGCATGAACATGAGAATCTCATTCTTTGGTCTTCCCAAAGCATGGGACTTCCATTCCCACCATTGATCACAAAATCAAATGGTGGATTGATGAGTAAACCTCAAATTAGCTTAGATTTAGGTGGTCCCCTCATGGATTCCTATGGCATAGGATTCCATGCAACCAAACACACCCTAAATTTGAGTGTTAACATCAATCTTCAAAAATCTTATGATGAACAATTGTATGATGATTTTTTTCCGCTTGTTTGCTACTGCTAATAGCTTCTCTGATGGTATTCCTCTAGGTATTTCTGATGCTTTCAATTTCATGATCGTATTCCAGGCTGGACACAACATCCTTATGCACCCATTTCAGCGTAGCTGGTGTATTTGGTGATGAGATAGATACATGGTTGAGTTTTTCTTTGTCTTAGAGACTACAGAAGGAGAAGAGGAAGATAGAAGAGCTGAGGGGAAATAGGGAAATTTAAGGGGTGATTTGAAGAAGGAAGAACAAAATTTGGCGTTGCAATCCTCAAGAAATTAAAATTTTCTCAGGAAAAAAAATCCATTTTTATAGTGGTGTTTGCACTCCAGAGATTTAAATATTATTTTTCCCTTTTTGTTTGAAGTGGTGGCACGAGGTGAAAATGGGTCACGTCATAGACCCTAATTCACGTCGTCAACAATTGAAACACGAGGACTCAGTATCATACAAATCGACCAAACACCACAAGCTTCAAAAAGAATCTCGAAATGATGTTAAAATGATAACATAAAAGTCGAACCAACAAAATCAAAACAAGCAAAGAGAAATCATATGCATAACAAAAAAAATGCCTAAATATACAAGTGCTCATTGAAACCTGTGTGCCACATTGCTATAAATAGTAAAACATCTACATCCAAAATGCAAGAACATAGTCAAATAAATAAAGGTTTGCCTAAAACATCCAAAAGTTCAAACTAACATTATAATAACAAGGTTGACGTCCACGACATGGCTTCGTTGTCTAAAATTCCTCAACTTCTCAATCTAATAAGGGTGTGTTTGGTTGCATGGAATCCTATGCCATGAGAATCCAAGAGAGGACCACCTGAATCTAAGCTAATTTGATGTACACTCACCAATCCACCATTTGATTTTGTGATCAATTGTGGGAATGGAAGTCCCATGAACACGATAGTCACACTCCTTGGTCTCTCAAAGCAAGAGATTCTCATGTTCATGAAACTTCCATTCCCACCAGTGGTCACAAAATCAAATGGTGGATTGGTGATTGAAACTCAAATTATCTTAGATTTAGGTGGTCCCATCAAGAATTCCCATGGCATAGGATTTCAATCAACCAACACACCCTAAGAGTGTACCAACATGCTACAAAAACAACATGGATCAACTAACAATGGTATGAGTAAAGATTACAATACATTTATAGCATGACATAGAAACCTAAAAACTAAGATGTATATGTATCCAAGATATTCTTAGTTGCAACTAACACACATGAGATGCGGGATGCAAACCTAAGTGATCCTCTATAGTTCTAATTCTCAATCCAATTGCATGGTACGTAGGCATTGTTTCAATTATTCAAAAACAGATGTCGACTACTTGTGCCTATTGATGCAATCGATTTTCATTCCCAGCTTGACCTTGACCTGCTGACCTGCACCACAAGGAACTCATGTGAGCCACAGACCGCCATTGTGGTGGTCGATGGCACTCCGATGCTAAAGTCAGATAGGGCTCTGAGGAAGGCTTAAAGCTGTAAACAAGGAAATTGTAGCGTACCCTTATTCACCAACCTCCTGTCTTATTTATAATATTGGAGTCCTGATTCGGCCAGGCCATCGGAGGCATAGTTTTGGGAAAAAGATCTTCCTAGAAATCCTTCTCTAATTAGGAGTCATCTTGTAATGGAAGTTTCCTTGTTAGACCTGTACTCCTTGATACGCGGGAGATAGTTCCCCATCAGAGTGTTGTCAATAGGTGGAAGTTTCTACGTATGACGTATACTCTTGCATTCGCTTCCTAGTTGGAGACAAAGTACTGCTAGCATACCTGTTCGAAGCTGATCCCCGAGATACTTGACTCAATAAGTCTTACGAGTGTTGGGGATGGCTGTCAGACATATGGGCTTAGCAGGACACAGTAACTCGGGTCCGTCTGGCGGACTGCAATTCGCGAGCTTGATGCCGCTTGGGCCAGATCAGTGCTAGACTGATGCTTGGGCATGTTATTCCTAGATATCATCATGACACGTGTACGGTGTAGATGAAATGATGTTTTGGTGTATCATCAGCTGCTCCCACTGAATTAGTGGGCCACCTAGTTGGTTCACTAAGTCACTTTTTGAAACGATACGCCCCTCATGATGATGGAGTCTGAACCGTTACTTGAGCGGGGCGCTTCATTAATTAAGTGTGCGTCGGCTCAATGGAAAAAAGGCGAGAAATCATTCTCTATTTAGATCTCCCTTTCTGCAAAGATGGACTCTTTCATTTCTCCGTTCTTAAAGACTTTGCTCTATTCAGAGTTTATTTAAAAGCTTGTTCACTTTTCCCATGGCTCGCCATGTCAACTCAACGATGAGCTTTTTGCTAGGGGCCTCCAGTTCTTTAGAGATAGGTCGGCCTCTGAATCAATCCTGGCTGAGATTCGAAAGACATATGGGGTCCCTGAAGACCTGAAATTATTCACATTAGGTGTTGATCAGACGCCAATGTTTCCTCCAGAAGGATTGTCTATTTGCATCGTGGCATGCTTCAGACAGACGTCTATTTTCATGTGATTGATGAGATCTAAAGCTTTCTAGAATTCCTTAGTATTTCTCCGGCCCAGTTGGTACCGAATGGGTACGGGATTGGTCTCCTTATATTGATCAGGGCAAAAGACATTGGTGTCCGAGTGATTTTGAGGGTGATTCAGTTATTAACTTCTCCATGACTAAATAATCACACCGTGTGTGTAATGAAGTCGTCAGCTTCCTTCGAGAAACGGCCCGATGACTTCAAGTTCTGGCAGAATCACTACTTCCTAGCTCCTTCAGACACAAAGTATTTAAAGTCCAATGGTCACCCGCTTGAGCGAGAGTTTCAGGCCACTTTGTAAGTATAATTTTGTCATTTGCTTCCGTTGTGTCGATTGTATGTTGATTTTTATGTGTGTTCTCTATAGGGAGGTTTCCCACTACTTATATTTCCTCAGAGGAGGAAGATGTTGTGAAGGCATTCTGTGGCATGCCTCGAATGAAAGTGGAGGATGTTATTTGCACATCCAATTTTAGTCGTAGTTGGTTATGGGCCCATTGGCATTTGGCTCCCACTCTTTTCAGAGTGCCGAATGTTCAGTCTGAAGGTGGAGCTCCTTCCAATAAGAGGAAAGCCTCGAAAGGTAAAGTTTCTAGTTTGTCAGACACAAAGGGGCTTTCTGAGACGCTCGCTTCCTTCATAGGCTCGAAGAGGTATAGCACTGGGGTCGAGCCTGCTTCCAAACGGTCCACTCCGTTGAGAAAGGAACGAGATTCCGACATGTGCCAAGGTGGAGGTTATAGTATCTTTTTTCGAAAAGGAGCACTTGCGGCTAGCAAGGGTTGTTGACGCGTCGAAGCTGAGTACCAAGCAGGCAAAAGTTTTGAATAAGAAGTAGATGTTGGCTGTTGTGGTGACTTCTACTAATATTGACCAATCCAGGTTTGTTTTACTGGAGGGTCTTGATAAAGATTTGTATGTGGTCCCCAAGTTCTCTCGTCCCACTGGTGGATTGTCTGACAATGGTCGTTGCAGCATGGACCCTCCTTCTTGCAGTTTGCATTGCCCTCCACTTTCGCTCTAGGTTGTATATCGAGATAACGGAGGGTCCGATAGAAAATTTGCTTCCTTCTCTCCCTTCGGATTCTACCAAGTCGCACACAATAGAGGGTGGTCAACTGCTGGTGACAAGGGGAAGGCGGGGGTGAGGGACTAGGTGCGGTGAAAACTACAAAGGGTGGTGTTGGTGTAATTCCATATCCGAGAGAACTTCATTCGGATGCGCGGATGATTCTGTTTGCTCCGAATGTAATAAAAATGAGCAATCAGACCTGGCATCACGAGGTTGACATTGATTATGCTTCAAGGAAACATATCAGCGGACGTTATAGCTGGCTGGTAAATCACACTTTAGAGCCAGAGGAGGATGCGTTCGATGAGCATATGGATAAAGGGCTGAAACATCTTATGTTGGGGGTGTCGCATCTGAGCCAAGTGGTCGTCGCTAGGACGAAGGTTGAGGCAGCTCTTGAGAGGGTGTATACCCTGGAGCGCGTCTTCTCCAATGTGCAGAAGTCGTATTCTGATGCTATCTTTGATATCAAATCGCTGAGAAAATAGTTTGAAGAAACGTGGGTAGAACAATCAACCATCGGTACTGAGGTCAAGAGGGTTCATTTGGAATCCCTTGAGGTAGTGTCTGCAAGGGATAGATCCAACTAAGAGATAAACCTGGTTTGCCATGGCTTAGGAGTTGCACAAGAAACTGTGGCTAAAGTGCGCTCCGAGTTGTGATCTCTTACTGATGAGAATATCAAGGAGAGAATCTGAGTGGGTTGTCCAGAAACAACAGTTAGAGGCTGATGTTGAATTCAATGCTCGGGAAGCAAGAAAAGCTGGGGAAAAACTCGTTCTGCTGCAGCATGAACTTAGCGTAGTTAACGACAACTTGATTACTGAGCAGTCCAAGACTAACGCGCTGACAGGCAAGCTGGAGCTGATGGAGCGTGAGCTTGCTAAAGCAAAGACGCGTGAGTAAGAGCTTATCAAGGCCAAGGCACGTTTGAATTTCACAGAATCGTGCATGGGAGGTTAGAACTGCTGGCATTGATGAAAGAATAACATCCATACTAGGATCTTTCTTACTACAGGAAGGTGTCCTTTGCGGATTCAGTGAAATCTTTGAGTTGTGAAAGGAAGAAGGCGATCTGGATAATGGCGTTCAGGCAGAGGCACGTACGGACACAACTCATGCTTCTTTTCTTTTGTACATATGTACCTTTTGTTTGGGCATGGCCTGTAGAAGTGGGCCATTGACTCCCAGACACCCCTCTCATCCCTCAATGGGAGGGTGCACTCGATCCGTTTCAACCTGATTCTTATCCCAAGTTTGGATGATTGGGAAGATCGAGCGTGTGAGTTGGCTGTAGTTTCGGCCGACATGTTGCGGGGCATCTGGTTGCTGATTTTGTACCACCTCAGGTCATCATTGCTAGGTGGGTCCGACTAAGTATTGAATTGAATGTGCTATTTCATACTTCTTTTTGTACATTTGCTCTTGCTCATAAATCATCTTCTCCAAAGAAGTCGCAGAACATAATTTCTAATGGGTATCGTAGTCTACCTTGGGTACCTTTGCTATTACTTCTGAGTCATCTTCTGAAATTGGATTGTTTAGGCGAATCTTTACTGTACATCACATCTGATTTGGATACTTGTAGTTTGTAATCTTTTGTACCTGCCATCTAGGCAAACGTTGTAACATCTTTCCAGTAATCAATAGAGTGTGTTTGTGTAAGTAATTCCCTTTTATTTCTCAAATGAGTCCAAATCACATGTTCCTAAAAATTAAACCTCTAAACTGACTACTGAAAGAAATCTAAACAACTGGATAGATTGACTGTTGGCTGAAATAGGCTAATCCGACCCTGAAGTAAATTCGCATGACCCTTGCTTGGATCGTGATCACCTTCGGCGACTTGTCAAGTTTCGCAAACACCGTTGAGGTTACTGAAGAGTAAACCTTGCTTGGGAGGGTCCTCTCTCATCGGCTGAAAGTTATGGAATTGTGCTCTCGTTTGCGATGATTTCCTTGTTTGGCCAGATGTCCCATCGTGCCAGAGGACGAACCACTCCTAAAATGTTGGATTGTCCTCCGTCGCTAAGTTGAGCCACTATTGCTAGGTCTTTGTCTCCATCTGGGAAAAGCGACTCCTCCCCAGTTTCTGCGTCTAACTTTTGCTCAACTTGTTTGTCATAATTTTTTAAGGAAATCAAGAAATGTGCAAAATTCGAGAAGTTACACCATTAATTTGCATGTTGAGGAGTAATTGGAGAAATTATGTACAAAGAAATTTAAGCTAGACCAATCCTAAAATCCAATCCAATTCTAAATACTCCTTAATGACCAATATAATGTTTTGAGCAAAAAATCACATTTTATGACCTATCCACATCCCATTTTAATTCCCATTTGATATTCAAATGAACCACTAGCATTTTTCACCAATATCATTTAAAAAATCCCTCCAAAACCACTCTTAAAACTATTGAGTTATTTAATGCGAAATTTTTTGAGATTTTTCTATATCCACCTTACAATCCATTTAAACCCTAACTCGAAAATAAATCACAACATTCACTTTCTCTAACAAGTTAATCTAGGCCATCAAACAGAAGGAGTTAAGTCAATGTCGTTGGATTTCGAAGTTGCATCTCAACCATCAAAATGTATGCCATGGATCTATAAATAGAGGTTATTTCTACATTCAAAGAAAATATTTTTTTGAGGTTTTATTTTTAGAGAAAAAGTGTAGATAAGTGCAAGTTTCGATTTTGTATTCCAACATTTTTTTTCATTGAAATAAAGTAAGTTCCAATTTTATTTATTCATTTCTTTTCTTCATTTTAATCATTTTTAGCAATAGTTCTTCTTTCTCAACTATCTCTTTTAATTTTTAGTTTACTTCCATTATTCACAAAATTATAATGATAGTTAGAATATTTATTAGTTATGAAATAAAGTAGTACAATGAATTATAAAAAATACTTCGATAGTATGTTTCATTTGTTAAGATGGATAATATTTTTTATTTGAAGAAGTAAATTTGTTTTCATGTCTTTTTGAATATTTCTAATAAAAATACAGCAAAAAGCTAATGTTGTTTATAAATGAAACAATTGATTTGGTTAAAGTTTGAGGGGAATGAAAAAACATTTATTTCTAAAAGACGTTTATGTTGGAATGAGGTGATTATCATACCCTTCAGATTTCTCCACATTTAAATCGTACTTCATAAGTTAATTATTTTATTTTAAATCACATCATCTCTCAAAATTCATCATCTCTAAAGTAAAATAGTCGATAACCGCTACTTCCGTTATGCATTGTTAAAGTGTAAGACTAAGGAAACCCTAATGCAGGGATGTTAATTTAGTTACTTGTAGGAGGATTGTGTCCACGGGGTTTTCTTGTTTTTGTATCAATCCATATAGGATTAGTAGTTCACAATGAATGTGTTGGATCTGTTTCTTTGTGCATTTAGTTTCTTGAAATTTTAATGGATTCAATTAGTTAGGTGAGTTGCTTATGGTATTTGATGGATTTGGATTTTGATGTGCATTTCTGTTGTGGCATCTCTATAAACTTTACTGGAGTGTAGTAGTTTGGATTTCTCCCTATCTTGGACTTGCACAGAGAACCTCATTGTTATACAACTCTAACTTCCAGTTTTAACAAATTTCTCTTTGTTGGGTTTTCTCGAACTAGTCAAAATCTCCTAAAAAGTTCCTTTACCAAGTAGATAACTGAATGTAAGTGGAACTGACAAACCAATCAGATCCATTAGGAGTATCTCACTACTTGGTGTGGGGACAGTGTAAAGAGGACAAAGGTCATACAGTAAATGGGTATGGGTATGGGTATGGATATGTATGTTGACAATGTATGTTCTATATTGATTGTCACTGTCTAATCAATAGATGTGGTCATGATAGTTGGTTTTCAAAAGAAAAGGTGGATTTCCATAAGGATAGTCAGGTATAGCCAGTAATGGAACTTGTTTTCTTGTCACGCGTATGTGACTATGTTAAAAGAATGTTTGTGCTTGCGACACACTTGTTTTTCATTCTTTTCTGAAGGAGATGGCAAAATAGATTTTGTCATGTTGTGAATATCACCTTGCTAATGTTTTATGTATATATGGTTCTTGTAAAGGGAATGTGATGTGACGTTAATTGATTTGGAAAAATAATGACTCAAATAAAATACTTGGTAAATGTTCTTTTTCCACAACTCCAGAAAAAAAAAATGTGAAAAGAAATGAAAGTTTTGTATACAGACTTGCTTGTATACGTGTGATATTATTATGGGTATGCAGACTTGCTTGCATATCGGTGCACCGTTCCATGTGAGTTCGGTTGTACGTGTAGAATGCTTGTCAGTGATCGAACTTCGGGTGAGATGACATGACACTCGAGGTGGCACCCCACTTGGGTCATGTACGCTCCGAGTGGCTTTGATGGCAAGGGAGACACACTTGGGTGAGGTGTGTTCGGCACAGGAGGAGAGTGCGATTGTGGAAAAAGAAGCCAAGAATTAGAAAACAAAATAAATAATTAAATTAAACCATTGAATTGAGCATGCCATGAAATTGTGTATAGATTATTTTAGCTTATACTAGGTTAGCCTTGAGGGAAGAAACTAACAGCTCATTCGAACCTTGAATGAGAACTACATGTCTTCCTAAAGGTAGAAAGAAAAATGTGTTTGTTTAATATTTCAATGGTAGCCCAATATGATTATGAATTGTATTGTTGTTGCATTTATGAAGGTTGATAACTCATAAATTTTATTTATTGGTAATAAATAATGCATATTTATTTATTAGGATGATAACACCATTGCCTCATTGAGGAACTACCTGATGGTGTGGTCATTTATTGTTTGGTTTATTTTAATATTATCATGTGCGTATTTATTAATTTTTGGGATGAAGATTTCTCACACCGGCTTTATTGCTGACCCGAGTGAGCTTTCGCTTCTTGGGTACATTCCTTTTGGAATGTAGCCGAGTAGTCTTCAGGTTTAGAGATTTTGAGCTGCATTATTGGAGTTCCGCTAGTGAGCTAGCCATGTCAGTCTTCTCCGGGTTAGATTTTTATTTGTTTCAGATGTTTAGTTCATGCTGCTATTTGTTTATGTTATTATTGAATTTTCACGTCCCGAGTTTTGGGGGAAACGGATAATCCTACGTGGCTTTTGGAATTTTCGTTTCCTTCGAAAATCGGGGCATGACATTTAGGCTCAATGGGAGTGGTAAGACCTATAGTAAAATCTATTGCAATCTTTGCAAGTTGAGCTATTTGAATAATTGTGTTGGGTGAAACAACTTTATAGCTTATTATATCAAATTACTCTTCTTTGCAATAAAAATCATTGCTACGTATATAATAGTGACCAATAAAAAACATTTCGTCACTAAAAATTATGACTAAATATTTCACAACTTTAAGTTATATTTGGAAATACAACTTTTAGCACTAAAAAAAACTCACAATAACACCATTACAATTAGCATGAAAATAGTAATAGCATTTGATTGCTAGATATGTTATTGAAATTGGTTATATCCAAAATAAAATAAAATAAAATTATTGTATATAAGAAAATGAGCCTTAATAATAATAAAAATTCATGGAAATTTTATCAATCTTTAGCAACGAAATAAATTGTTACCTATAATATTATAATTAATATAAATAATATTTTATTGTTAAAGAATTTTATTGGATTTTCAGATGACATAATATCATTGCTACTAATAAAAAATTTCAACCAACTGCTATTTTTCCACTGCAAAGAAGATAGGAGCTATAAACATAAATAAATTTCATGAAAACAATTCATTTTAAGCAACCAAATAAATCGTTGTAATAACGTGATAATTATTAGAGAAAATTTTTGTTTCATTGTTGAGAGCTAGGGCTGAACAAAAACCGATCAAACCGATTAAATCGACGGAACCGATTGATTCGGTTTAAATTCGGTTCGGATCGGTTTTGGTTTTAAAAATTTCAAAACCGAAGTAGTCGGTTCGGTTTCTCTATGATTTTAACGAACCAAATATATATAATAAATACTATATATTTTTATATATAAATAATATAATATGTTAAATAGTCAGTCAGTTCGGTTTTATTTCGGTTTTGCTTCGATTTAGTCAGTTCGATTACAGTTTGCATAAATGAGAATCGGTTTGGTTTTGGGTCGGTTTTGTTAATGGTCGGTTCCGTTTCAGTTTGAAAATTATAAAACCGACCTAAGTCGGTTGGGTTCACGGTTTTGTTGAAAAACCGAACCGACGGTTCGGTTTTCAACCCTAGAAGAGACACAAATAAGTGCTATAGTGCATTTACCAAGAAAATGTTTATCAATAATATTAATCTTTATTTAGCAATGAAACAATTTATTGTAAATGGCGGCATAATTACTAACAAACTAAAATTGACATTGAATTATTTTGTTGCTAAATAATGTAGGTGGACAATTGGTTTTGGAAGGAGTATTTTCCACCAACTCTTTAACAAAGAAAAGTTGCCAACAAAATAGATTTTGTTACAAAAATTGACAACTTTATGGCTTTGCCAATGAAATTCATTTCTGTTACAAATAGTAACATATTGAAAAGGAAAATAAAATTTGTTAGTAAATAACACATTTCTTGTAGTGAGTATACCAATTTTCAACAAA
>QNQO01007441.1:0-21864 GCA_003290165.1 Berberis thunbergii | reverse complement strand
ACGAAGAAACCATGTTGTTTTTGTCTCTCCAAATGACCCAAACTAGAACACGAATGTTTGCCCCAAATCCAATTTCATCAACCACAATAATCAGAGCCTAAATTGATAATTTCCATTTGATTCACAGAAATAGTTGATAACAAAGAAAACCAATTGACAATATCAATCAAAATCTGCAAATCCAATCAAATCAAACGAAACCCAAACACCAAACAATACTAGAAAGAGAAAAAAATGGAGAATGGGAAAACACACTCAATCGCCAGTAAGCCATCGAACACACCAAAATCAACAAACAAAGATATGGGTATTTCAAAAAGTGGAACTCATATAGAGAATGAAAGAAGACTCACCATCATCTTCTCGAAATCACCTTGTTATCCTTCTTATCGCCAAAAGCACCATCACTGATTCTTCTATCTCCACGATCTCCACCAATGCTCTCCCTCTCTTTCTCTCGCCAGACCTCTCTCTCGTTGCCTGCTCCTCCCTCTCTCTCTCTCGTGTGGTTTGTTCCTTTGGTGAAGAAACAAAACAAGAAGGGGAAAAAGGAGAAGGAAGGAGAAAAGAAAAAGGAAGGAGAAAAGAAAAGGAAGAAGAAAAAAGGTTTTGTTTCTTTTATATGGTGGGTGGCTATTCGTCCCCATTGAACTTTCGAGTGCACCCACCCTCTTTCACAAAATAGAAACCCTACTTATTAGTTTATTAAAAGCCCACAACCAAACCCAAATACAATTGAGTAACAACCCATCAACATTAGGGTTTACAAAAGAAATTTTTATATTTATTTAATTAGGCGGGTATTACATTCAGCCTGCTTAGTACTCAACTGCGATGCACCATCAATCCCTGCTAACCGCGGGTGGTCATTCTCCAAGCCAGATGCTACAACATCCACCCCCAGCCGACAGGTCAGAATCACTCTCCTTCCTCAATGGAGCAGGCTATTTGGAAGTCGGCTCGACCCCAACGTAAGGTTTTTTTGAGTTTATGAAGGAGGCAAGCATCTCAGAAAGCCCCTCTGTGTCTGGCAGGGCGGGAGCCTTAAATTTTGAAGTCTTCCTCTTCATGGAAGGGGCTCCACCTTCATACTTAACCTTCGGCGCTCTGAAGAGAGTGGAGTAGCGTGCCAATGGGCCCACAACCAACTGTGACTGAAATTGGAAACAAGGTTGGTGAATTGACGAGAGCACTTGCAACCATGTATTGTAGGTTGTATTTATTTTATGTATATTGATTGTGAAACCATGTATCACATTGTTGTAGATGTGGTATGATGTAATCTATTTAATTATTAGTTTATTGAATTAAATAATTATACATGATGTAGTCGATACGTGATTTCCTTCTTTGTTGCTTACCTAGACTTGCACAGGTTGCAAACGTGAGCCAAATATCACAGTGTGGCGGCCGATGGCACTCTGATACTTAAGTTAGATAAGGCTTAAGATAGGCTTAAAACTGTAAATTGAGATTATGTAGCATACCTCAACTTCATTGACCTTGTCTCCATTTTATAGTGTAGGAATCCTTGTTCAGCTAGCCTTTGGTGGCATAGTTTAGGAAAATAAATCTTGCTAGAGATCCTTTCCTAATTGAGAGCTATCAATGTGGGATAATTTCCCTACATGACTCATGCTCCTAGATTTGCGGGAGAAGTTTCTTTTTTTGAGTGTTGTCCATGCAAGGAAGTTTCGATGCCCAACTTATACTCTAGTGTTTGTCCTAGTCTAATAAAATGTGTTGTTGGCCTGTCAGTCTTGGGTAGATATCCCAGATACTTGCCTTGGAGGTTTTACGAGTATTGGGCTTGACTACGTGATGTGTGGGCTTAATGGCTCATTGCAACTTGGACCCGTCTATCTGGAATCCTGTCAATGATGGGCTTAGTGTTGCTTAGCCTCGCTGGATTGAACATACAATTGGGTATGTTTTGTTTTGTTGACGAGATTATCATGACACGTGTACGGTGTTGATCGGGGGACGGTTTGGTTTGTCATCAGTTGCTCCCTCCATGTTAGTAGGCCATCTAAGCAATCCACTAAATCGCTTTGATAGAATCTATACACTTGTGATGATTGAACCTGAAACGTTGTCTCGTGTTGCGCACGTCATTAAATGAGTTTGTGACCCTTCAGTAAGGAGAGGGGGCGAGACTGTCTGGTGCTTATATAAGTCTCCACTTTTGTGAAAGGGAGTCTCTTCACCTTGTATCGCTTCTACATCCTTTTTATTTTCTTTTCTTTGTGCTCTTTGTTGCAAATCTTTTTTTTTAAGTTAAAACTTTCTCTTCATGGTAGACATCGTCGAACTTACCCCCAGACAGAACATGCTCAATGCTTGCCACACTTTTTATTGGGAATAGAACAAGTCCGATTTGGATAAGCTTCATGAGGAGTACGAAGTTCCAAAAGACTTGGAGCTTACCCCGTCGAGTGCTACTCATAATCGGTTAGAGCCCCCGCAAGGGTTCAATGCCTTGCACAAAAGCATGTTCCAAGCAAGGCTTCGTTTTCCAGTTTTGGAGGATATTTGGCGCTTCCTGCACACCTTCATATTCCCCTTGCTCAAATGGTGCCTAACGGGTTTATGATTTTAGTTATTGTCCTTATCATGGCCAAGCTTGCTGGTCTCCTATTGATTGTGCGAATACTCCAGTTGCTGACTGCTTCTCATCTTAATGCTCATGGAGTCTGTTGGTTGAGTACTCAAAAGTGTTTGGGCTCCTTGTTTGTCGACTTCATGTTTTGGCAAAACCATTACTTATTGGCTTATTCTAATTCCCCGAACTTCAAGGTGGATGGGCGGTCTCTTGTCAAAAACTTCAAATTCGATCTCAGTAAGTGTAATGCATCTCCTCATTTTATACTTCCATTTGTTTTTGCAAAAACTGACATGTCTTACTATTCTTTGCAGGTAAATTTGTGGCTCCAACTCTCACTGATAAGGAGGAACCAGTGAGGAGGGCGTTTCAGTTTCCCTTGATTGTTGTTGATGAGGTCATGGACGCATACAAAGTTGTGCGGAGTGGATTGTTCAGGTATTTTCATAGAGGGCATGTTGTGTTTAGGTTGTCGCCGTGGGAGACTGGTGGTCAAAGGCTGAGACTAAAAATAATCACCCGTCTTCTTTTTCAGCCATCCTCCCTACCCTCTACAATCAATTTCTAAACTGAAACCACTTCCCTCAACCAATCTACCATATTTTTCATATCCTAAAATCAATGTCGAAAGCGAGAAGCCGTTTGGCTTCTGTAGTGAACCCAAAACAAAACTAGCACTATCCAAATCTCCACACTTTGCATACATATTAACAAGGCCACTCAGCTAAACCGAATTTGTATTCAGTTTGCAGTTGGCTCAGGGGTGGCAATGATGAGGACGAATGGGGTGTGTGGTGGTGGTGGTGTGCAGTTGATTGGGAGCTGCATTGGTGAATTCGATTGTGAGTGGGTAGGGATGGTTGTTTGATCGGTGTGGTGAGGGTGCGGTTGGGTTGCTTGGTTGAGCTGTTGCGGTGGTGTTGAGGTCCATTGCCTACGATGGGTTGTGGAAAGAGGATAATCGAAAAACCTACACTGGGTTTGTCTTTGATCTGTTAATTTTCATCATCTAGTAGCTTGATGATACACCCAACCGTACAGTAACCACACTGTACAAGCGTCATGATGACCTTGCCAACAGAATAAACGGGTCTAGATGAGCACCCAATCTGGCAAACCCACTGAGGCATGTTCCCAAGATGTTGGACCCATCAGCTGCCCTATTAAGCCCATAAGTTGTATGGTCAAGCTCAGTACCCATAAGACCTAATAAGGCAAATATCTAGGAGATAACCTAAGATAGGTAGGCCAACAACACATTGACTCCTACTAGGAAACAAATACCAAGTATAAGTCAGCATGGGCAACGCTCCACAAGGGAAGAATCCCTAACAATATCTGAGTATAATCGTGTATGGAAACACTCCTGCATGGAAAGACACTCCACAGGGGAAATTTTCTAACAATATAATTTCCCTAAACTACACCACCAAAGGCATAGCTAAACAAGGACTCTCACATGATAAATAAGGCACAAGGTTGAGGAACAAATATACGCTACATAAACCTAATTTACAATATTACATCTTTCTCAAGCCTTATCTTACTTAAACATCGGAGTGTCACGACCGCCACAACGTGATCTTTGACTCACGTGTGTTTCTTGTGCAGGTCAAAGGTCAAGGAGAACAAAAATTTACACCATCAATATTAAAAATATGTTTGTGTGTTTAGGCAATTTGCAACTTGTACTTTTCATTATCTTCTCAGCTTTTATGTTTATATAAAATTGCTCAAAATAGTTGAATGGCAGCCTTGTGATGAGTGATGTCCACCAAATGTTTTGTTGAATTCCATGGGTAGGGCGGCCATCCATCTTTCTTACAATTGTGTTTCGAGAAAATTGTGGCCTATTAACATATTGCTAAATGTTTGGTGTGTTAAACTATCAAACGGGTATGAACCTATTTACGGCAATTAGCGCCATCAGATATCTGCACATATACCAACCGGGTTGCAGTACAAATATGGGACGTGCTATGTCGATTGAATTCAGTCATTGACAAGGGTCCGAATTCAAACCCTTGAATATCACCAATTTAATGCATAACCCTGAATCATACAATTCCAAACAATCCCATTTCTTGCAGCATCTCATTAAACAAACTTCTAGTCAACACGAATATCAGCCATCTTCGATTTCACAAAACGCGAGAAGATGGTGTACCAAGAGGACTCATTCCTTTGGTCATGGGCAGAGAGTTGAACAAAGAAGTGATTCTTCTTTCTTTCCGATTCCAAAAGAGGCTTCTATAAGTGAGTTCCATAAGGAACTGTTCATGTCAGGCATTTCACCAAACTTAGAGCAGCATGAAGTAACCACACTTAGAAGTGTTTGTTTTGAATAAATTTAGAAGTCTTAAGAAAAATCGGACACTTTAAAAAGATATTTTTTTCTTATCAAAAGTTGGAGTTCTGAATGAAATAAGCATCATGGGAGTGTTGATCACTTAGCACGAGTGCTTAATGAAAATTATTTCAATAATAACCTCACAATAAATTTGTAAAGATTGTTGATACCCTCTCCTCTAACAACATCCTCTCTTTTCTCCACCTCATCTTTATCATGCAAGTAGTGTTTCCACCGTCACCACACCGTCCCAACCTCCCTTCATCATCTTCTTCTTTCCTCTTCATTTTCTCTTCCTTTTATTGAAGATTATATGAGGAATGAGAAAATATATAGAAGATTTCTGGTTGGTTCTCATTGGTATTTGGAAGAAAGAATAGGGTTAATGTTGGTGATTTGTGGTGGACGATGGAGTTGTGGGGGTGGGCAAAAATGAAAAAAAAAAAATTTAAGTCAGCACAATAAAAAAACACCTTTTTAATTTTACAACTTTTAATCAGCAGTCAATTCAGAAGCAAAACAAACAAATCCCAATGTACATTTGAATAAGGAAGTTCCCAGTATAATATATATATATATATATTTTTAAAAGAACATTTACTGAAAATTTTCTTGCAGCAACACAAATGAAAGTAATGGTTTTACTTATTAGGAAATCACTTAATGTTTCATCACTTAGCTTATATGGTTATTTCAAGTTCATCAAAGTATGTTGATTTTTGTAGGTTGTTGTCAGGGAATGTCCCACGTGTTTTGCAGAAATTTAACATAGTGATGAACTTGAAACATACTGATAAAATGCAACTTCTAAATGCCACCTATCATATCCTTATCAGAGCATGTAACAAATCCACATTATGAACAAGTATGCCATTGACATGTGAGCCCAAAACCTAAAATCATAGAGAAACACTATTCTTAAAATTTTGCAAAATTGCACTAAACAAGACCGAAGAAGAGGAAAAAAAAGACTTCCATACTAAATAGCAGGACACAAACATTTGAAATGGACAACTATTTATACTGTAATCGATGTCTGACGACTAATTCTTTTCTTTGGAAGAATATATGTTCCATTAGATACCTTTACTGGTATAAGAACTAACAGCGCAACAATGATTATCGGCACGAAGATCTTCAACTCGTCACATAGAAAAATATTAGAAACACTATGCAATAGAATCAAGGTAATAGATAGTACAAACTGCTTTAAAAAATGATAATGAAGCTTAACTATCAGAATAACATACCTAAGAAGGAAGTTCTGATGAAAACAGCAGAATCAAGGCCAACATGAGTAATGAGCTTAGATTCAGACATTTTGAGAGCTTGGGGAATCCAATTGAGGAAAGTAAGGTATGTTTGAAGTTAAACTATGTCCATGTAAAGCCTTGATTCTATGCATTCACATGTAGCATTTGTACTTGCCAATGACAAGAAGGAAAAAATATTTGAACAATATAACCCTGCATATGAAAAGTGAAAATCTAAATTTCAAATTTTTGACATCTCATTTAGGTGAAAGCTCAAAGTTTGCAGTGTGAAGTAAAGGTCTAACAAACAACCATCTAGAATTGTTGCCTATGTAGTTAAAACAGATAACGGACCTATAACGGTGTTATTGAAAAAAGTTATCTAAATAATGGCCATATAACGCCATTATAATCGGAGTTGTGATACCATAACGTGATAATGTCATAACATAACGGCTCACTCCCGTTAAGCATTATAGTTAAATCGGCGTTATAAACGCCATTTTAACTGCATAAATTGTTGCTCAATATCATCTTTTATATCAATAATGTTACTCTAATAGTTATTTTAAAACGAACATTCTGAGGCATCGATAGGTGCCTCACCCTTTATTAGTTTATGTGTTAAGGAGAATTTCAATATGAAGATGACCTTCGTTTTTATATTTCTCAAACTGATGAAAAAATATGCTAATGGGTAGAACATAAATACTTTGTCATTTTACAAACCAAGAAAATTATGGTCAATTCACCCTCATATGTTCTCTCTTGTCCCTTCTTTTCATCATTTTCTTTGGAACTTTTTCACTAGACCAAACAACTTAAAAGGAAAGTTTTGGAATCACAATTGTACATTCACATGCAAACCTAACAAGCAAGCGATAGTAGACACATTAGAAAGAAATGTGGTGATAGTGATAGATAAATATAAAGCAATGAGAGGAACAACATCGAGTATGACGAGGGCTAATTGCCACACCGCGATGAACCCCCACTACGAACCCAGCCACAAATGTAGTCATATAATGGATGAAATTTCCCAACTGCATAAAATCAAAACTAATTCAATTCATTGTGATTAAAAAAAAATCTTCAAAATACTTGAGGTTCCAATGTTCTATACCTTCTTACTAATGGCATCTTGAACCATCATTACATCAGTGTTTATGGCAAAAACAATGTCAAAAGTTCGAACTTCAATATCAAACAACTGAACATCTTGGTTTAAAGCTAATTTTAGGTACTTAATCCTCATTTTTGTGGTTTGTCATTCCCCGGTCCACATCCAACATGTTATCTCTGTAACCAATTATGTGTTACTTAACTAAACAAAGGATCAATCACAATGACAACTGCAAGAACTAAACAAACAATGTGACTTATCAGCATTCACCACTTACCATAGAAACGTGTTATTTCCATAAAGGTTTTGAACAACTAAAGTGAAGTACAACAAGAAGAACACTGATGAACATTACTAACCTGTTGTGATAGTGTTGGCTTTAATAGTCTCACACAAGTAAGGAAGAGTTGCACAAATGTTTATAAGAAGATGGTCCACTCCCTAAAAGCAACGAGGCATTTTAAGTAACCCCACACCCGAGCCTAGATTGAAGATCCAAATGCGGGTGTTGAAGTTGGGGACAATATTATTGCTATGTATAGTGAACTAAGGTGCGCCACGCGTCGGCGCACAACAAATGGTATCAAAGCCGATGGTTTGGTTGAAGCTTGACGATGGTTTCATCGAGATGCAGATCCTCGGGATGTTGTAGATCTCGACATATTGGTTCCTATAATCTAGGTGTCTTGTGTTCTCAATAGATGGTTGAAGGTCAGTCTGGTGATGGATCGTTAAGATCTATTCGATCGATGGTTGAAGGTCAGACTGGTGGTGATGGATGTTTCCTCGAGATGGTTGAAGATCGATTGATTGTAAGATGTGACAATTAGCGCCAAAGGTGGAGATTGTTGGAATAGTGTTGGCTTGAATAGTTTCACATCAAGTAAGGAAGAGTGTCACAAAGGTTTATAAGAATATGATCCATCCTAATAGTAACGAGGTCTTTTATGTTAAAACCCACACCATGCTCGGATGGAAGGCCTAAGTTGTGGGTGTTGAAGTTGGGAACAATATCATGCAATATATATGGACCAAGGTGAGCAACACGTCAGCGCACAAACATAACCTACCAAGAAGATCACCAAATTGAAGCACACACCACTAGAAAGTAAAATGCATACTACAAGTTATAAAGAAACACAAATGGATATCCAAAATTATGAACAGCTAACAATGGAAGTTTCAAATTGGTATCCAATTATCAATAAAATCCAATAAAGTGACATATGTGTCCAAAACACCCATAGAAATGCCAAGTGCCAATCAACTTCATCAACAAAAATCATGAGAAATGGAAAATTGGTATCCAAATTTATCAAAGTAGACTACTATAATGCTAAAAGGTGAAGAGAACCAAACACGAGTGAAATAAGAAGACCATACCCAAAATTTTCAATAAATCTTGGTTCCTTTCAAAGTCACATGTGAAATAGAGCTAGCATTGCCCAAATACACAGGAGAACCAAAACACTCATCACAATAAGATCAAAAACCCCAATTTGTCAAAAATATTGTCCAAGTATCAAATTTCATAAATTCCTCAAAACCAATAATCAAGCACACAAAAAGCAAACCCATTCATCAAAAACAGAAATCAAACAAAGGATAACCCAAATCATCGAAAAGTACCCACCTTGACAGTGAAGTCATAAACGGAATTGGGGGTCTTGTTAGTCGAACTAGCCATCTCAAATACCGATCTCAGAGTAAGATAACGATACTTGGAGAGGTAAATATAGAAAATATTAGTAGAATAAATGGACAAGGTGGTGAAGGAACCTGCAAGGAAGATAAATGGGGTTCTCAGAGAAGTCAAGAGGCTCCTTCTATCTACTAAAGGAGCGAGGAAGACTGAAGGGGAAGGAGGCGATGAAGACTAAAGTGGACGGAAAGGGAAGCGAGGAAGACTGAAACGGAGAAGCAAGTCTGAATGGAGGAGGCGAAGAAGACTGCAAGGGAGGGAGTCGAGGAAGTTGGAGAAGACGGTGTTGAAGCGAGGAAGACTAAAGAGGAAGGAGGTGAGGAAGACTGAAGCGGAAGGAGCGAAGAAATTTAAATTGTTTTAATTGTTATGAGGTCTGCGGATGTATAAGTCACAATAACTTATCCACCGAGAACAAAATTGTTGGCTCATATAAACACTAGTCATAAAATACGTGTCAGCTACAACCACCAACCCAAGTCTCTAAATATTAAAGAGTAAATTACGAGGAAATTTTCCTGCTTTGACTTTCGTGGCAAATATAACTACTACAAATTCATTTGGCAAATATAAAAGACATTATTTATTTCTGATGGTTACTCTTATCTGCCACCACGAAATTTGTAAATCCGCAGCCCATTATGCCAAAATTGCATCATTTTGTAGTAGTGATAGATCTATCAGTATGTAATGCATTCATCAGCCTATGTACTAGATGTTGTAGGATACATGATGCATGTTTTAGCATTAAATATGATACCAATGACGAGATATCATGGAATATTGATATCAGGATTCGCACTGAGTGGAACATGAGAAGCCTTGCAAGTGTTCATTCAAAATGAACCAGGCAAGGGTGGGAGCTAATTTTTTCACATAAAAGGTATAACTCCCTTTTTCCACTGCCTCCTATTCCCACCACAAATCAAAAATTGAAGTAAATAAAAGTCTGAAAAATTTGTTGAATCTTAAAATTTATGAATTAAACAAAATTAAAAAAAAAATTAAAAAAAAAAAAAAACCAGTATAATTCCCGGGGAAGTAAAATTGCAAACTAATCTGAAAAGGCATGTGATTTGGGGTTTTCTATAAAATAAAAAGTTGATAAGAAGTTACTGTAGAGAGGTGGAATGTTACCTTCAAAAAGAGATTATTGCTTAGATTTGGTGCGAAATCGCTGAATCAAACTTCGTCGATGTTCGATCTGACTCACAAAACTGGAAATTTTTTTATGGATTGAAGCATAGTTGCTAATTTTTGTTTCTATGAAGAAGAAGTGAAAAACTCACCTGAATAAGAAGACGCAGGTAAGTGACGCCCGTGGCTAGAGCGGGTGGAGGTGACTGGCGAGCGACGCACGCAGAAGAAGAAGTTAAGATAGGAACTGATTTCTTCATTCTCTCTTCTTTTCTGAGAACTAAAATTTTTTGGGGTGGTTGGTGGTGGTGGGTCAGATTCTGATCGGGTTTCGGATGGTCTTTCCGATTGTAGAAGCCGAAAAATGGTTGGCAACAATGGTGGAATTAGTGGTGGGAGGTGGTGAGAGTGATGGTGGTGGTGGTGTGTGGTGGATGAGCATAGGAGGAGGGGATGATAGAGAGTGGAGATTGAGAAAAAATGGGATATGGTGTTTCATGTTTTGCTAAAAAATTGATTTATTTTATAATAAACCCATTGCAATTAACAATATCGGTCGCTAAATAATATTATTTTGTGTTCAACGTCATTGGATAAAGTATTTAGCGATAATTTTTTCAATAACGTTGCTAAATAACTGCCGTTTAATTGTCAATTTCTTGTAGTGTTCTTTTCTGATCTCAAGATGGGCAGATGAAAAATAAGTAAAATAAGGGTTTCAAACAGTGTCACGTGCATGTGGCGTGGCATGTCCCGAAAAGGATTTTTGGTCATTTTCCACCCATGTGTGAGTAACATATGAGGCTGTTCACGACTTCCGTGACTTTGGTGACCAATCTCTAATTTAAATTAAAATGGATACAAGAGTCTAATTTTTATCATGAAAGAGACTAAGTCAAAATAACCATATATAATGACCTCCATGCATGCCATCAATATTTCATGGAAGAGAAAAATAGAATAGAAAAAAAAAAAAAAAAAAAAAAAAAGGACAATCATTCGTTTCCTACGTACCCTATTTGAGTGTTACTAGTGTGACTGCCAAACAAGTCAAGTTTGCATGTAGCTTGAGTTTTCTAAATTAACTGCTAGCGAATGCAGTTAGGCATTGAAGTATAGGGTGTGTTGTGTTAATAATACACATGCAGTCACAGACAGGATTGTGGGTTGTCGCCCTTTGATCTGGTCTGCCAAATTGTTGGCTCTGCCGATCGACTGTATTATTATTAATGTACCATGCACGATTTACCATATTATATATACCCATTTGTCATCTGGATAAGAAATTGCATGGATGGTGGGGATCATGGATGTGTACTACTCACTCATGAATGGATCAATCCTATATATTTTTGGATCAGACTGCATGGTTGACTCAAATCATTCAATTTGAGGCCATTACCATTTCAGAGGCAAAGCTAGCTAACTAAACAAGTAGCCATTTTTATAATTACACTTGTTACTTTCTCATGGACGTGGTCGACACTGGAACTATCCTCATCTATGATTTTAAGTAGAAAGTGTTGAAAACTGATGTAGTAGTAGAACCTGCAAAACAAAAACTCTACAATCAATAGGTTGAGATGTGTACACAATAAGCGAGATGTTGAGTTTTGAATTGATTTAGTACCTGGAACTGCTCCTATCTCTAAAGCAGAGTGTTGGTTGGCATCGAAGGAGCTGAATGAGATGAAATTCCAGTTAGATGAGATGTTGCAAAAAGAGAAATTTCAGTGTTTTTGTTTTGATTTATTTGGATATACTTATTGACATGTTTATTCATGTTATTGTATATATGTGCATTCCTTTTGAGGTGTATACATTGTAACACCCATACTTTTTCAATGACAATTAAATTGTATGTACCTAAAGTTCATTTGAAATTTTATTTTAAAATCGTATTTCGTTTGCCAAGTTGTATTTTTCGAAATTCACCTAATATCTTACCTTCCAAATCTCGCGATGAGATTCCATTTAAAGTGTGGATAATGCAACACCCATAAGATTCCCTAAGGCTATTTATTTAATTTTGAATTTTTGGATTAATTACAATAGAGATAAATTTATTTGAATTTCAATTTCAATTTTTACGGCATTATTTTCACTAGTTTATAGGGCGGGTGCCCTCAGAATTTTAATGGGGGCGAATAGGCACCCATATTATAAAAGGAAAACTCCCCCTTTCTTTCTTCCTTATTCTCCTTCCCTACTATGTCTCCTCCTCTTCTTCTCCGGCACAAACTCGGTCTGTGACCGAGCTTCATAGCAACTCCCATCGGCCAACCTTCATTTTATTTTTTCCTTTCTCCTTCCTCTCTCCCCTCTCATTCCATTTTGATTATAGCATCTGCAACAGCTTCACAGAGAGAGATCCTAAAACCATAATCAACCAAGCATGTATTCGTTTGTTTGTCCATACATCAATTGAGTTTCAATTATCTTTCCATGTTGTGAGCTTTCGCCTTTCTCAATATTTGTTTGTGTTTTTGAATCTCTATATCTTGAATTCGTGGATGTGTTTACTTGGTTCTTGATTTAGTTGTGAACGGTGTTGTTGGTGTTTTGATTTGGTGATGTTAGTGTTGATTTTGTGTATAATTAAAAGTTATGTATAAGTAGAAGTTTCTTTGTGCTCGTAACTATAGTTAAAAAAAAGAAGTCTAGTGTTTTAGAAGAGGAAAAATGCACACTCTTGTTGCTCATATTGTATGATTTACTATTTGCATGTTAGTTGCATATTTTGAGTTGCTAAATATTTGAAATTAGTTTTGTAATTTATCTAGTAGCAAACAGATCTTTGCAGTATCTTGTAATGATAGAGCCAATTGCCCATATAGATGACTCAGTGTAATTGGTCTGTTTTAGAAATACCCTAAGTAGAAATTGCTAAACCATGGATTATGCACCTTACAAGTCTAGTGATGGAAGGGATCGATGTGTCTTTGCGATTTTGCCTACTGACTTGTCTATAGAATTGTTTTGTATGGTAAGAGTTTTTTGGATGATTTGAAATTTTATTGGTGTAGTCTAAGAGGTTGCAGTGTTTGTTGATAGTATAGTTGGATAACATAATGATGGTTCCAATGATGAAATGATCACAATCAATAATTTATGTAGTCAAAGAAGTTTCTTCTCCTTCTTCTCAACCACTCTTCCTCTCCTCTCTTGCCCTTCACACCCTCCTCACCGACAAAACTTTCTAATTTTTTTTTTGATTCAAACCGAATCAAACAAGAGTCTCATCTTATATGACTATGATAACTTTTTCAAAATATACTGGTGATATTTGATATTATAACAAACTAGATAATCCGATTTTATTTTTACCATGAGAATGAGGTGCAGCTGTGGCACTCGCATGTTTGATTGAACTTAATCAGTTCTCGATTTTTCCTTCTCATACATGTCCTGAACATGATGAGTAGGTGATTCAGAGTGTTTGGGTGGGGTACATCGAATTTGCAAAAGTGATATTTTTATTTTGATGATCTTGTTAGTTCTATTTTAGTATTGCTGAGATTATATATTGACATTGCTACCAAGTGTTTGGATTAGAATCTTTGTTCTAGAGAAGTTGTTTATGAAAATGTTATGATCCCTAAAGGAACAGGTGGATTTTATGATTGACAAAATGTCATCGTATAAGCGTTTGAGATATCACAATTAGCAATATGGATAATCTTGAGTTCATAAATTTTAATTACATTGAATTGTATCCCTTAGAACTACCACATTTCTTGTTGTTTATATTTTTCCTCTCTCATAGAGAAACTAAATAACCTTCGGGTTGGGTTTTGTGGAGTAGGGCACCCCTTTCTTGTAGAGAAACTAAAGTAACCTTTGGGTTAGTCTTATGGAAACGAGGTGGTTTTTATGCCTAAGATAAGCTTAATATTTATCCATCAAAATGTGTCGCGACTTATGTGCATTGATAACCCAAGAGTGGCTTTTATGTAACTCATATAGTTAGGAGTATCCGGTGATGCATGTCCATATGTGATGTGTCCCCACTTAGACATAGATGACGAAAACATTCCCCTTTATATGAGAAAGGCATACAAGCATGTTTGTTCAGTACGAAGGTGGTGCAAATGTGGTATTGTCTGAGTGATCAATTCATTTCCGAATCATATGTTAAGACCATTAATGTATGAACACAACTATATTAACTATTAAGTAATGAATATTGATTGTTAGTGAAATTATATACCTTTGTTTCTAATTATTCCTTGCAGGATGGCAAGTCCACTAATATTTCTACAGGTTTGACTTGTCATGGTCAACGTCTATAGCGTAAGTACAAGTAAAATAAACATTTACTTAAAAATAACTTATAAGAATGCCATGATTGGCTCATTGAGGAATTAAATGTCTTTGAGTTGTTATTTAACACACTTGTCTCGTTGAGGAACTACATGTCTTTGAGGTATTATATAATTGTGTATGCAATTTCATGTTATATCATGTACTTCTTTTATTTATTAGAGTTGGAGATTACTTACACTAGCTAAATTGTTAATCCAAGTGAGTTTTTGCTTCTTGGGTACATTCCTTTGGGAATATAGCCGATTAGATTTGTCTCAGGTTTAGAGATTTTTGGGTAGCGCTATTGGAGTTTCTTTAGTGGGTCGAACCTCGTCGAAGGTGTTTCCTGGTTAGAGTCTTTTTGTTTTATTTCAACATTGCAATAAATGTTACATTTGATGTTAAATGTTTTTGTTGTTATTAAATTTTTCACGTCATGAATTTTGGGGAAATGGATAATCCAACACGGATATAAGGATTTTCGTTTTTCTCAAAAATCGAGATGTGACAGGTTGTTTCACGCGTTTACAAACAAATCCAATACTGCATAAGGAACACGCTACCCCTAGGATACAACAGTCACACAAGTAGTCTTTTTCACCGTTTCTCTACACTGAAATGATGAACATTTCATACCCTTTTATATTGATTTTTGCCCAACTCAAAAAACAAAACCACATACACAGACTCTAAATTGAACAATATAAAGATGAGTTTGCATTTAGCGCACGATACGTAACGTCCAAAGAAAAGTGGGATTTAGATGCTGGAATTCTAAAAGAGTGGACCGTAACTTATCACAACATTAAGAAAAATTTATCAAAACCAAAATCCAAAGAAAAATTAAAAAAGGTACAAATAAAACTCACCAAAAAGATAGGTTTCATGTAGAATTACGCTCGAGCCTGAGCCCTACATGGCTTGGCGTCACATTATATGTTTTTCACATTTCACTTTTCTTATGTAACACCACAAGTAGTCGTTGTTCCCCTTGTGGCACAAGCCCATGATGAAAGTCACTATAATTTCACTTGTGATTTTCACATGTATGTGGTCAACATTACAACTTATCCCCATGTATGATTTAAGCTACAAAATGTTGAAAATTGATGTAGAAGTAGAACCTGCAACACAAAACCTCTGCAAACAATTTGTTGAGATGCGTACAAAGTTGCTTTCTTTAAAGTTGTTTCGCGCCTCTGCAGACAATCTTATGCAGCAGAAGGAACACACAAACCCCATGATACAAAAGCCACAAAATAGTCTTCTTCATCGTTTCTCTACACTGAAACGATAAAGGTGTCACTCTCTTCTTAATTGATATTTGCCCAACTCAAAAAACAAAATTACACACACAGACACACACATAGATATACACATTGTAAGTTGATCCCACACCAATAAAGAGAAAACAATGAGCAATATAAAGATGATTTTGCATTTAACGCACGATACGTAACATCCAGAGAAAAGTGGGATCTAGATACTAGAATTTTGATAAAGTGGACCATAATTGATCGCAACATTAAGAAAAAATTATAAAAACTGTAATTAAAAGAAAAACAAAAAAATGGTATAAATAAAATTTCACCAAAAATATAGGTTTCATGTAGAAGCAAGCCGAGCCAAAGTTTGGCTTTGGCAACACATGTATGTTTTTCACATTTTCACTTTTCTTGTCTAACACTTAATGTAAATTGATCCCACGCCAATAAAGAGAAAACAACGAGAAATACAAAGATGATTTTGCGCATAGTGCACAACATCCAAAGAAAAGTGGGATCCAGACTCGGTAATTTTGAGAAAGTGGACTGTAATAGATCGCAACATTTAGAAAAAATATATCAAACCCTGCTTCAAAAACTAAAAATGTTATAAATATAATTTCACCAAAAAGATAGGTTTCTCATTCCCGAGCCAAAGCTCGGCTGGCGGCACATGTGTATGTTTTTCACATTTTCACTTTTCTTATGTAACACCACAAGCACCAAAAAGATAGATTTCATGTAGAACCACGCCCGAGCTAGAGCTCTGCTTGGTTTGGTGGGGCATGTGTATGTTTTTGCATTTTTACTTTTTTTATGTAACACACACTGTAAATTGATCCCATGCCAATAAAGAGAAAACATCAAGCAATATAAAGATGATTTTGCGTTTATCGCATGATATGTAACGTCCATAGAAAGTGGGATTCAGGCACTGAAATTCTGAGAGTGTACCATATTTGATCGCAACATTAAGAATAAAGTATTAAAACCCTAATTAAAAGAAAAACTAAAATGGTATAAATAAAATTTCACTAAAAAGATAGGTTTTATGTATAACCACGCTCGAGCCATAGCTCTGCTCGACTGAGTGGAGCAAGTGTATGTTTTTCACATTTTCTCTTTTCTTATTTAACACACTGTAAATTGTTCCCACACCAATAAAGAGAAAACATCAAGTTATATAGAGCTGATTTTGTGCTTAGCGCATGATGCATATCATCAATGGAAATGTGGGATTCAGACGCTGGAATTCTGAGAGTGGACCATAATTGATCGCAACATTAAGAAAAAGTTATCAAAACCCAAATTAAAAGAAAAACTAAAAAATGGTAAAAAAATTTAAATTTTCACCAAAAATATAGGTTTCATGTAGAACCACACATGAGCCAGAGCTTGGCTAGGCTGTGCTTGGTGGCGGATGTGTATGTTTTTTGCATTTTCATTTTTCTTATGTAACACCACAAGCAGCCGTTGTACCCCTTGAGGCACACGCCCATGATGAAAGTCATTCTATAAAAGGTCTGCTACAATGAGATACTTATCCAATAGGGACCAAGTTTTCCAAAGGTAAAACATATGAAGAACATACACTAGAGGTCAGGGGTTCCAAACCCGACTCCATATAATTCGTGAAACGTCAAATATTAACAAGTGGGGAGCAAAGCCAAGTCAATGATCAATGCTAAAGGGTCTAAGATCCATAAAATCATTTCTTTCAATTTTATTAAAATACACTGACAATCCCCCACTTATTAATAAAATTAGAAAATCAAATTTGGAAGTAAGATCAGTATACTAGTATAATGTATGAGTAAGGTGTCTAATTACTTGAACTTTACATGGTGGTAAAGTTCTCAAAATAAAAGAATTGTACGTAACTAAGTCTTAAACCTACATTATTAGGTATACAACAAGTACATACCACACATTTAACGGCAAGAATCATCCCAAGCTTGCACATTATGGACATATGCACTGTCCTGGTATCATGAGCGCTCTAGAGAAATTATAGGAAACGACCTCACTTCCACACTCACTAGGTGAGACTATCACATAAGGACCATAGTTCTCATTATGAGCTTCAAGGTCAACCTTCCTAGTCGCTACAGGATAACATCCATATAATTGACAAGTATGAGATATAACAAAATTGCGTGTTTTATCATTAAACAATCTATGACTTGTTTTACCCTTTGAACCCGGTTCTTAGGATCTCTAATCCCCGGATAGGGTTGCCATCGCAACTGTTTTGTTATCTATAGGCTTAGCTCTCATACCTTTAGCTTTATTCCATACCTTTCCATGTCCAAGGCTTTTGCAAACGTATCTGCAAGATTATCTCCGATATGAAAAAGTTGAAGGTAACAGCTCCATCAACAATGTGGTTCCTTACATATTTGTGTTTCTGTTTAATAGGATTCTTCTTGACATTGCAATATTTGCCATGTACACTTCTAATAGCAGTTGTACTGTCACAATGTATCAAAATAACAGGAACGGGTATGTCCCATATAGGGATTTCAGTCAATAGATTTCAAAGCCAACTTGTTTCATCATTAGCTACTGTAAGTGCCACTACAAAAAAAACCAAAATTAGCTACGGAAATTAGCGACGGTTAAAAAACCGTCGTTATTTAAACGGTTTGCAACGACATTAAACCGTCGCTATAGTTTCTGCCACGGTTTCCGTACATAAATTAAAATAACCATCGCTAACCGTTTTGCGACGGTTTAAAACCGTCGCTAATACGAGGATTAGCGATGGCATTCAGACCGTAGCTAATGTTTAGAAATTTTTTTGTTAGCTACGGTCAAAAGACCGTAGCTAATGTGATATTTTTTTTAAATATAACAAAACAACTTAGCGACGACACTTTGGCCGTAGCTAAGGTTTAGAAAATTTTTTTGTTAGCTACGGTCCACATACCGTCGCTAATGTGATTTTAAAAAATATATATATATAAGAAAACAACTTAGCGACGGCAATACAGCCGTAGCTAATGTTTAGAAATGTTTTTGTGATTTTAAAAAAAAATTATATGAAAACACCTTAGCGACGGCAGGAGGGTCGTAGCTAATGTGATTTTTATTTAAAAAAATATAACAAAACAACTTAGCGACGGCAATACAGCCGTAGCTAATGTTTTTGTGATTTTTAAAAAAAAAATTATAGGAAAACACCTTAGCGACGGCACGCGAGCCGTAGCTAATGTGATTTTTTTTTTAAAAAAATATAACAAAACAACTTAGCGACGACACTGGGGCCGTAGCTAAGGTTTAGAACAAAATTTTGTTAGCTACGGTCTACATACCGTCGCTAATGTGATTTTTTTTAAAAAATATATATAACAAAACAACTTAGCGACGACAATACAGCCGTAGTTAATGTTTAGAAATGTTTTTGTGATTTTTAAAAAAAATTTATAAGAAAACAATATAGCGACGGCACTAGGGCCGTAGCTAATGTTTACAAATTTTTTTGTTAGCCATGGTCCAAATACCGTAGCTAATTTCATTTAAAAAAAATTTAAGAAAACAATATAGCGACGGCACTAGAGCCGTATCTAATGTTTACAAAAAAAAAATTTGTTAGCTACGGTCAAAATACCGTAGCTAAATGTGAATTTTTGTTTTTAAATTATATAAAGCAAAATCGCGATATATTTATAAACTGGATAAAATCACCAATAACACATTTCCGTCCAGCTCGTTTAGGAGACTTAGTTTTCACCTAGGCGACTATCACGGACTAGTAATCCGTGCGGCACTAGCTATCCAATTCACTAGTAAGCCTACGAGTAGTTACTTTGACGAGCACAAATATTAACTTGAGAATGCACAATATCAATCTGTAGACAATATAACAATGCACAATAGTCAGTAAATGCTCTCATTCACATTCAATAGATTACAATGGGAGGAACGTTCGGAAGGACGTTGCTCAAGACTAGTTCGATGCTATCGATCGAGGAAAATACAAGTTTGAAGTTGAAAAGTAATGCAAAGAAAACAATAAAAATCTAGCGGTACAGTCTGGCCCGACTATGCAATGGAGGCAACACGTCCTCACAGTCAAGAGCTCAAACCTTCCCCCTATATTATAGATGCTAAGCATTTGGGCACTTTTCAAAAGGGAACATTGAGTTTTGAGACCATTAGGAAAGTCTTGAAAGGCCTCTGAACCTTGATTTCCCTAACCAATGGTACTAGTCCTGACACTCTCCCACACTCAATTCGCTGACGCCCTCGCAGCGAACTTTTCCAAGTACTCTTCCAGCTTGGAGAGGTATGGCAGCAGATGCTCGACTGGCTCCCAACTGATCTCTGAAGGAGGTTCATCCTGCCACTTGACCAAATACTCCCTATCCGGGCCTGTGTTGTTGATGAGGTGGTCAGCTAAGATTTCTTCCACTTCTCGATCTGGCTTAGTAGGATGCTTAGGCAATGATCGGGTAGATACATTTCTTGTGGGATCAGCGACATCTGCATGGTAAGACTTCAAGTTACTTGCATGGAAGACAGGATGGGTGAAACGGAGCCAATGTGGTAATTTGACGCGATAGGAGACTTTGCCTACTTTCTCAATAATCTGTACCGGTCCCTCATACTTGCGAAATAGATT
The DNA here is from genome assembly GCA_003290165.1 of Berberis thunbergii. NCBI lineage: Eukaryota > Viridiplantae > Streptophyta > Magnoliopsida > Ranunculales > Berberidaceae > Berberis > Berberis thunbergii. The sequence continues at coordinate 1,503 of QNQO01007441.1, read as the reverse complement.
GTTGTGTGCTCTAGCTGTCCGTTTATACTTGTTGAACATATCTAGCTTCACCAATACCAAGTCCCCGGCTTCAAAAGGATCGATTCGTCGTTTCTTGTCGGCCCATTTCTTCATGTGACGGGAGGCTTTCTCAAGATAGGCTCGAGCAACTTCAATGTTTTTCTCCAGGCTTTGACAAATTCAAGAGCTCTTGGGCTGGGTCATTGGTATCCAGTCAGCACTGTATGTGGTGTCAATGGTTGCTGACCAGTGACTAACTGAAAGGGCTGGAGTGAGTAGCTGAGCTCTTTTGTAAGTTGAAACAGAATGTGCAACATCAAGTAGTCCACCCAATTTTTCTGGTTTGCACTTACAAAATGACGAAGGTATTCTTCAAGCATAGAGTTAAAGCGCTCAGTCTGTCCGTCAGATTGGGGATGTTGGCTTGTCGACATATTAAGTTTGGATCCCAAGAGCTTGAACAACTCCTTCCAGAACTTTCCTGTGAATCGAGCATCACGGTCGCTAACAATGTTTTCGGGCAGTCCCCAACACTTCACTACATGTTGAGGAACAATTGCGCCGTATCTTCGGCTGTGCAAGTTAGTCCGGTCGGCACAAAGGTCACATACTTTGAGAATCGGTCAACAACTACAAGGATACTCCTGAAATCCTCCACTTTCGGTAACCCAGTAATGAAGTCCATGGAAACACTTTCCCAAGGACGAGTTGGAACAGCAGGGGCTCTAGTAAGCCTACTGGTCGATCTCTTTCAACCTTATCTTGCTGCAAATAAGACATGTTCGAACATAGGCCATTACATCCTCTTGTATCTGCGGCAAATAGTGCCCCTCTCTAGCAATGCAAGTGTCCGTCTCCAACCTGGATGTCCGCCCAATGGGTGTCATGGCATTCTCTCAAAAGTTCTTTCCTCAAACCAGAAGTTCTCGGAACATAGAGGCGATTACCAGTTGTGAGCATTGCTCCATCTTTTATCCAGAACCGTCGAGTTTTGCCTGCTTGATCAACTCTGTAATCGCCTTCGCTTGTGGATCTGTCTGTAGGCCTACTTTGATCTTCTCCAAGATGGTGTGACTCAGACCAGTATGGGTTAGCACTGCAAGGTCTGCCCTTCTACTGAGTGCATCAACTACATTGTTAGTGCGCCCTGGCTTGTATTCCAATACTAAGTCAAATTCTGCTAATTTTTCCTGCCATCGAGATTGCTTGGAGGTTAGCATCTTCTGAGTAAGGAAATGGCTTGTGTAGCATTATCCGTTTTAACAAGAACTTGAGATCCCAAGAGGTAGTGTCTCCACACCCGTAAACAATGTACAATGGCTAGCAATTCCTTTTCCTGAGCTGAGTAACGAGACTCTGTATCATTCAACTTTCGACTCTCATATGCTACCGGGTGACCACCTTGAAGTAAAACTCCCCCTAAGGCATAATCAGATGCATTGTTTGTACTTCAAAGGGTTGGTGATGTCTGGCAAGGCCAATACTGGATCTTTCATCACGGCC